>CAUYTI010086214.1:0-20211 GCA_963575145.1 Galago senegalensis | reverse complement strand
CTGCAACCAAAAAATGGCCAGGCGTTGTGGCGGGCGCCTGTAGTCCCAGCTACTTGGGAGGCGGAGGCAGGAGACTCGCTTGAGCCCAGGAGTTGGAGGTTGCTATGAGCTGTGATGCCATAGCACTCTACCCAGGGGGATAGCTTGAGGCTCTGTCTCAAAAAAAAAAACAACAACTTTCACTTTATCTAACAAATGCAAACAATGTAGCCTAATTGTTTGTACCCCTACATTAATCTGAAATTTAAAAAATAATCAAAATAAATATCAAGAATAACCTATTACAATTCTGTATAAATAATACAGGAATCCATGAGTCCAGAGTGATATAAACAAATGAAAACAAAAAGAGAAAAAACTCTGTCTCATGGTATAACACCAACTAACACACGTAGAAAGGATGATTAGAGTCTTGCCATTTGGCAAACATCATAATGAAAATTGATTTAGGCGAGAATTATTATGGATGGATGCAAAAAGTAGTGAATGAAAGTTTGATGAGAAACAGGATATTTATATCAGCTCACAGTATCTCCCAATAATATACTTGACTGTTAATAAATACAAAATGCATACTAATTAATTTTACTGTAGGGAAACTTGGCAGACACCAGCTTAGCTGAGTGACCGAATTTATCAGCACCAGTAATGGGACAAATCAACATCATGTACCCCAATACGCATACACTGAGAAGAACAAAGCATTACTCTGTGGTATTCCTGCCAAAAATGCATGACCTGAAGCTAATCATGAGGAAATATCAGACAGACCCAAATTGAGGAATATTCTACAGAATAACTGGCTGTACTCTTTGAAAATGTCAAAGGCATGCAGGACAAGGAAAGCCTGAGGAATTGTTCCAAATTAAAGGAGACCAAAAGACGTAACTAAACACAGTGTATGATCCTGTATTGAATTCTGATCCACAAAGGATATTATTGGGATAGATGGTAAAATCTGAATGTTATTTGTGAATTAGATGGTAAACATTTTATCAATATTTATACTGTAGTTGTATAGCAGGATGTCCTTACTTTTAGGAAATGAGTACTAAAGAGTTAAGAGATAATGAACATTATGTCTGCAGCTTCCTCTCAGATTGTTTGGGACAATAATATATAAAAATATGCAGAAAGAATAAAAGACAATGTTAACAGTGTGATAAAATGGTAACAATTGGGGAATCTGGGTGAAGGGCAGAGGGGAGTTCATTTTGCAATATTTTTGTAAGTTTGAAATAATTTCTAAATAAAAAGTGAAAAAAGAAAAGAAATGATTCTTCTACCATGGTACCCTACCGTTTCCCTTTAAAGAGTACGTACAGAGGGAGTGTGACATTACTCCGAAAAGCGAAAGGGCATCGGAGGGAAAGCCAGGGAACCTGGTTCTTCCACACTCTGTGTCACCCTGGGCAGGGAACCTCTCTCAACCTCCGTTTCCTCAGCTTTATCATTCCCTGCTTTTCCAGACTGAAGGCAGTAGGTTTCACTAGTTGGCTTACTTCAGTTTAGAAGTAAGAAATCACACAGTTAGAAATTATTGCTGTGGCATGGGGAGTCCTGCAACTGGACATTGAACATCTTTTTTTTAACAAAAATATTCTAAAATTAGATTGTGGTGATGGTGGAATAACCCAGTGAAAATTGGTGAAAAACACCGAATTGTGCACCTGAAACAGGCAAATTATATGGATGAATGATATCTCAAGGAAGCCCTTAAAATCATTGCTGTCACTTTTCTCACCCACACCCAATGGTGATTCTTTATAGGTCGAGGAAGGAAGCCCTCACAGAACGGTGATGTTTTAACAGCTGGGCGAGTAGAGAAGACATTCCCATCTGAGAGGCAGGGAGGGAAAGAAAAGAGTCCATGGGAAAGAAACCTTTCAGAACAGCTGGAGAAAGTGTGTGTGGGGTGGGGTAGGGGGGGAGCTTCCTAGGCCTGCCCTCTAGCCTTGGTCTCCATCCTCTGTCCTCTCACTCTGTACCTATCCCTGGGTGACCTGTCTGGGTGACCAGATCTTTCCATGAGGCTTCAACTCCCACCCATAGGTTGGTAACTTCCTGGGTGATTAAGGATTAGACTTTGCTGCAAATGAGAGAAAACAGAAATACTGATGCTTGAAGAGCTTAGACAAAGCCAAGTTTGGGATTTTTTTCTGTCTCACATAGAGTCTGAGTAAGTGAGGTTGGAGATCCCATCTCTAGGTCTCCATTTATGGTCTCTAACTCAAAGATGGAGTGCTGATCAGCTCCAGGAAGGGTTATTCACATGGGACACGTGAATGGCTCCTTCGGGATTAGTACAAAGTGACGGTCCTAACCCGGTTCCTTCTCTCTTCCATTTTAAGTGATCTCAACCTTATTGTCCAAGATGGCAGCATTTATAGTCCAGGCAGAGAAATATAGGAAGGGACAGATGCAAAAAGTAGGGGTGCAGGGCACATGTGGACTGAATTTTTTTTTAAGAGACAGAGTCTCACTTTGTCACTCTTGGTAGAGTGCCATAGTGTCACTACTCACAGCTACCTCCAACTCCTGGGCTCGCAAGTAGCTGGGACTACAGGTGCCGGCCACAACGCCCAGCTATTTTTGTTGTTGTTGTTGCAGTTTGGCTGGGACGAGGCTCGAACCTGCCACCCTCGGTAAATGGGGCCGGCACCCCACCCACTGAGCTACAGGCACCGCTCCATGTGGGCTGAATCTTGAGGAAGGTTTGTGGAACTTCTGATATGATATGCCCACTTACATTTCCTTGTGTAGACCATGTGTCTTAGTCATATGACCACAGTTAGTTGCAAAGTGACGCTGGGAAATGTAGTTTTTATCCCAGGTGGCCATGTATTACACCCAGCCAAAATAAAATGGGGGGGAGAGGAGGAATTCTATTAAGATAGAATAAGAAGCAGTAACTATTGGGGGACAACTAGCAGTCTTGGTCACTGTCTCTAATCCACACTCCAGTCCAGGTTCGTTTGCTTGTCTCCTGGACATCTCGACACACATGTCTGACAGACAGTAAAGCTAACCCTGCCGTAGGTGGAAAGTATTATGTTTTCCAAGCCCACTCCCAGCCCAGACCTGCTCCTTCTCCTGTGATCTCCATGTCAGTGAAGGGCAACGCCATCCACCTAGGTGGAAGGGAATCATCTGAGATGCTTTCATTTCCTCTCCTCCCTGTCGGCTGCTGCTGCCTTCCTACTCCTACCTCCTAAATGGCTCTCAGATCCATCTCCTCCTCCCCGTGCTCAGACTCTTATTTTATTTTCTCTTATGTTAGCTCAGACTCTTATTTTATTTTCTAGTGTGAATTACTATAGGGGCCACAAACTGGGCCTTCCAGGGTTTACCCACTACAATCCTTTCCCCACCCTATGCCCAAGCTGTTCTTTATAAACATAAACCTAATTTTGACCTACCCTTCCTCAAAACTCTCCATTGGTTGCCCTGCACCTGCAGTGGTAAAGTTCTCTTTCTTTTAGCACAGAGTCCAGGGTTTTTTGGGATCGGGCCTCTGCTTGCATCTGCCCCCTGCCCCCACAATCTTTGGTCCAGTCATACTGAATTATCTTTAGTTCCTTAAACAGTCAGCTGTTTGCACTGTTGCCTTTGTACAAGCTGCCCATTCAGTCTGAAATGATCTTCCCTTTTTGTCTAATTCCTACTTCTTCAAATCTCAGCTTGAGCACTGCCTCCCCAAGGAAGTTTTCCTGGGTTCCTTAATCTGATTGATTGATTTATTTACATAGGGTCTCGCCCTGTTGCCCAGATTAGAGTGAGTGCAAAGGCATCACATTAACCACAAACTCCTGGGCTCAAGAGATCCTCCTGCTTCAGCCTCCTGAGTACCTGAGACTACAGGCACATACCACCCCACCCAGCTAATTTTTCTATTTTTTTTAGCGACGGGGTCTCACTATTTTGCTCGTGCTAGTCTTGGATTCCTGGCCTCAAGCATCCTCCTGGCTCAGCCTCTCGAGTGTTGGGATTACTGGTATGAGCCACTGTGCCCAACCCCCAATCTAATTTAGCTCTTCTTCCTCCTATCCTTAATACACCACCCATACGTATCTCAGGACTCACTCATTCATTCCCACTACACTATAGCTCTTCAAAGGCTGGGATCTTGTCTTTTTTTGTTTTTTCATCCCAAATGCCTAGCTCATAAATATTTGATGAGGAAATAAATATGCTAGGCTCAGTCCTACACATGTTTCTACATACTATTTAATTCTCATAACCCCCTGTGACATACGCTCATTTTATGAATGGGGAAACAGGCTGGCGAGACAAGTTGAAGACCACAGAGCTAGCTAGCAGCACAAATGGAAATTAAATCAAATGTTCTTGCCTCCTTGTGTGCTTCTAGCAAGACAAATAACATTTATGGATGCTTTGAATTGAAATATGGATGTGACTTCTATCCTGAGTCCATTATCCGAGGTGTGTATTTCTTCTCTTCAAATTTCTGAGTCTGTGAACACATTTCTAAGGTACTTATAAAAAGGTAGAGGCTAAAGACTTTTGTGTGTTTTTTTTTTTTGGTCTCTTCCTGGAAAATCATTTTTATTAATTCCTCCCAGGAGAGTCTGTTTCTTTACCCATCCAGTCCTCAATGAATATTTATTAAACACCAACTCCATGTTCATGTCAGCTTGATTTACGTGTAAACATCCAGAAACAAAGATGCTTAGCCATTATCAGAGTAGTTTAATCTTTTTGTTGGGAGTCAAAGAGATGGGGCCTGTGTCTAAGGATATAGTTGCAAATGAAGAACAAGCAGCAGAGTGTGTTCAAGGTTACATGTTATTATTGTTCCTTCTTAAACAAGGCGTGTAAAATCCTTGTATTGGAAACAGGTTTCAGGTACAATAAACAATGTGCTCCCTTATCTCAGATGTGCTAAGGTGGTTCAGCCAGTTGTTTACCATTCAGGTATTCCTTATTCAGCAGTGTTCAGACAATAATGATACCTTTACATTCCCTAACTCTACCCTCCCAAGAGGCAATGAGAAATCGAAACTGTAGACTGCTTAAGTGAATTCATTTCTATGGAGGACAAAGCCATTTTTATATACTCCTGTGATGTCCATTTGACTAGAAGCCAGAACATTTCACACAAACAGCAGGATCCATCTTCTGAAATTGATTCAGGTTTTCTCTGATGGGGGTCAGAAAACGAAAATGAAAAGCGCGTGATTATAATTGCAGTTGGAAGCAGTCCCAATTACAAAAGCAGTGCTTTAAAGTTATTCTTTTGGCTTCACCTTGAATTATCTTAATGGAACTGTAGTGTTCAGTAGGAACAAAGAAAAGCAGGGAAAGAAAAGCTGGACGTTTTTACTTATCCATTCAACAAACATTGATCACCCATGACATGGAAAGCACCACCTTAGTGCCTGTGGGAACATGAAGACTGGTCAGACAAGAGGTCTACCCTTAAGACAATGCAATACAGCAGGCAACAGGTGCAGGTTACACACATACACACCCACCCACACCCCTATATTATCCTCACTAATCAAACTGGCTGTTGGAACTTTTGCAACTACAACCCAGGAGCTAAACAGATTTTTAGAATAAATCCATCTATATCTCAGCCTTTACTACTTGGATTCCAAATTTCAATAACCTCCAGCCATCAGTGCCTAGACTCACTATCCAGTCCATTTCCAAGCTCAGGAGTCTGATTTCTGTGGCTAGGAGGATACTTGACTGTATAAACATGATAAGGGTTATAAGAGTGGCCCCAAATGCCCTGAGCCTTGGAGGTGTGTGAGAGCCCTTTCTATAGGGTATAATTTCATGAAGAGCATATTTTAAATATGCTTAAATGATGGTTAGAATGTTGACTCTCCAACCTCAGTGCTTTCTGGTAATCCTTTTTTCTCTCCATGCCCCCTACCAAATTTCCCCTTCTAAAACTTTCACCACTCTTTCAAGTCCTCCACATCTACCTCCCATTCCCTCTCTGAAAACTTTATCTCTTACTTGATAGAGAAAATAGAAAGTGACAGCTGTGAATGATTCATTTTCCTCGTCCCTCTCCCCAATAAACATCCAGCCTTTCTATATTTTACTTTCTATATTTTATCCATAATCCATCCCATCTGTCTCAAAGGAAGGTGTGTTAGGGTTCTCCAGAGAAACAGAATCAATAGGAGATACATACATATGGAACTAATATATATATGTATATATATTTATTGTGGGAATTAGCTCACATAATTATGGAAGCTGAGAAGTCCTACAATCTGCTGTCTGCAAGTTGGAGAACCAAATATAATTCAGTCTGAGTCCAAAGACCTGAGAACCAGGAGAGCTGATGATCTAACACCCAGGCTGAAGCTACAGACCTGAGAATCTGGAGTGGAGTGTCACTGGTGTAAGTTCTGAAGTTCAAAGACCCAAGAACCGGACAGCTGATGTACAAGAGCAGGAGAAGATGGATGTCTCAGCTCAAGAAGGGAGAAAGAGAAAATACATCCTTCCTCTGCCTTTTTGTTCTATTTGGGCCCTCAAAGGATGAGATGATGCCCAACCATGTTGGTGAGGGTGGATCTTCTTTGCTCAGTTTAATGATTCAAGTGCTAATCTCTTCCAGAAATGCCCTCACAGACACACACAGAAAGTGTGTTTTACCAGTTCTATGGGCATCCCATAGCCTAGTCAAGTTGAAAAAAATTAACTATCATAGAAGAAATCTCCTAAGGGGATGATTTCTTTGTTTGTCCTTTGAATTCCATCCCCTCTTAAGCCTGTAGGTCTGTAATAAACATCTATCTTCTTTTCTGTCCTAGGGGCATTCCTTCTTTTTCTAGTTTCACCTTCCCCTTTCCATGTGATTTGGGCTGTCAAATAATGTGACTCTGCCTTCCCTAGCACACATGGGCTTGTCTCCCAAACAAGGCCAATTAGAGTCTATTTGAAGAGTGGATGTGAGTGGGCCCTGGAAGACAGAGAGTTAGTCGCTTTCTTTTTTTTGTTTGTTTTTCAGATAGAGCCTCAAGCTATCCCCCTGGGTAGAGTGCCATGGCATCACAGCTCATAGCAACCTCCAACCCCTGGGCTCAAGCGAGTCTCCTGCCTCAGCCTCCCAAGTAGCTGGGACCACAGGCACCCGCCACAACGCCTGGCTATTTTTTGGTTGCAGCCATCATTGTTGTTTGGCAGGTCCGGGCTGGATTCAAACCCACCAGCTCAGGTGTATGTGGCTGGCGCCTTAGCCGCTTGAGCCACAGGTGCGGAGCCTAGTTGCTTTCTTTTCTTTGGGATTGCTACGTGTCAGACCACACCAGCCTGTCCATCTTATATACCATGAGCCTGCCAGAAAACAAAACTAAGAGAAGCAAATGATGCCAAGAAATACAACGACAGAATACTGGCAACATTGTTTTTAAAACCTCGGATTTTTCAGTTATGTGAGCCAAAAACTTCTGTTGTTTGCCAGCAAGAATTCTGGTTAAAGTAGAGTTATTTGTCAATGAGCTCTCCTCTCCAGTAACTTTGGTCTCTATCCTTAAAACTAACTTCTTCTGGCTCAGCACCTGTAGTACAGTTATTAATGGTGCCAGCCACATACATCAAGGCTGGCGGGTTCAAACCCAGCCCGGGCCAGCTAGACAACAATGACAACTACAACAAAAAATAGCCAGGCATTGTGGCGGGCACCTGTAGTCCCAGCTACTTGGGAGCCTGAGGCAAGAGAATTGCTTAAGCCCAAGAGTTGGAGGTTGCTGTGAGCTGTGATGCCACAGTACTCTACCAAGGATGACATGGTGAGATTCTGTCTCAAACAAAACAAAACAAAAAAGGGTGGTGCCTGTGGTTCAAAGGAGTAGGGTGCTAGCCCCATATGCTGAAGGTGGCAGGTTCAAACCCAGCCCCAGCCAAAAAAAACCAACAACAACTAACTCCTTCTTTTCAGCCTAACCATATGGCAAGACCCCACCAGACCTTGCCTGTCTGAGCAAGCTCTTTTTTAATCCTATAGCCACTGTCTGCTTTCCCTCTTTCCTTTCACATCCACTGGCCAGAGTTTTAGGCGATGAAGTTTTCACTAGTCTATGGCAAAACCAAAAATAGTAGTAAATGAATAAGAATAAGGCAGTGAAGTTTCTAAGTTAGGTTTATCGAGGTACAACTTAATACAGCAGCATTCCCTCCTTTTATGTATACAGTTCTATGAATATTGGGAAATGTACATACTTGTATAACCATCACATAGTCAAGATAATAGTGTATAGTAAGTCTTCCTTTAGTTGCAGGGTCTTAGAACCTGTAACTTGAAGCAAATAGACTTCTCAGCAATGAGGGCTTGCTGTTGGACTTTTTGCTTAATGTTGCAGTTTCCAAGACCCCTGGCAACATTAAGTGAGGACTTCACATGCTTTTATGGTCCCCCAAATTCCTTCAGACCCCTTCGAAGTCACCCCCTCCTCCAGCCCACAGCAAAGACTGATCTAATTCTTGTCCTCCCCTTTTTTTGTTTTTTACAGAATGTTATGTAAATGAAATCACATAAAATGTAGACTTTGTGTCTGGCTTCTTCACTTAGTGAAATTATTTTAAGATTCATCTCTTACGGCGGGACATGGTGGCCCACGCCTGTAATCCCACCAATCTGGGATGTTCAGGAATTTGAGACCATCCTGAGACAGAGCAAGACCCTATCTCTAAAAATAGCTGGGTGTTGTGGCGGGTTCCTGTAGTCCTAGCTGCTCCAGAGACTGAGGTAAGAGAATCGCTTAAGCCCAAGAGTTTGAGGTTGCTGTGAGCTGTCACACCACAGCACTTTACTGAGCTAAAACTCTGTCTCAAAAAAAAAAAAAAGAAAAAAAAAGAAAAGAAAAAGATTCATCTATGTTGTTGTGTGTCTCACGTGTTCATCCTTTTTATTGCTGACTAGTATTCTATTCTATTGTGGTACCATATTTTGTTTACCCCATTATCAGCGGATGGACATTTAGATTTTTTTGGGTTTGGGGAATTACGAATAAGCTGCTATAAATGTGTGTGGACATATGTTTTTATTTCTCTTATAAATAGCAAGAAAATTACTAGGTTATGTGGCACATGTATATTTAACTTTATAAAAAACTGCCACACTGTTCTCCTGTGTTCTTGGACCATTTTGTATTTCTGTTAGCAATCAGCAGCAGTGTATGACCATCCAATTTACTCCACATCCTCATCACCACTTGGTACTCTCCACATTTTATCTGTCTGCTTATTGTTTTCCCATTCAGATGGGTACACAGTGATATTTTACTGTGATTTTAACTTGCATTTCCCTGATAACTAATGACGCTGAGCATCTTTTTTAGGGGTTTTTTAGTGATCTATTTCTCTTCTTTGATGAAAGGCTCTTCTGCCCATTTAAAAAACTGAGTTGTTTGTCTTTGTGAACATTGAAAACAACAACAACAACAAAAATCCCCCCCAAATTGGGTTGTTTGTATACTTGTTGCTCTGTGAGACTGTTTCTAGAGGTAAGTCCTTTATCAGATATGTTTCTGGCCAATATTTTCTTCTAATCTGTAGCTTATCTTTTAGTGACATTCAAAAAATAGGGTATTCATTAAATTTTGATGAACTCTTATTACATTTTTCCTCTACGGTTCATGCTTTTTGTGTTGTAAGAATTTTTATTTAGTGATTTTGGTATTTGTATTAAACTAAACCTATTTATCTCAAAGCATTTTAAAATTTGTCCTGAGATTATAATCCTTCTTTGTTGGCGTTACAGTGTCTTTTTGAAAATGAAAAAAGATGATAAGAAAGGTAAGTATGGGTAGAACTTTGTGTGTGCGTGTGTATGTATGCCTAATAAAAGAGTTGACTAGTGATTTTATGTTGGTGTCATAGGTCAGGTTCCCAAGAAAGGTACAGGAATTTGCATGTGACGAAGACTCTCTCCTTGACTAAACTGTAGTCAGGCTCCTCTTAGCCCTTTTCTTAGTAGGCTTTGACCTTGGTCCTCAGTGGCCTTCCTTGTTAGCCTTGCATCTTGGCATTTTAGCAAGAATCCCAGGAAGTTGGAATTCACCATTCTCAATATCTGATCACATTTGATATCTGATTAAATTCCTCATCCCCCACCATCTCCCAGGTGATATCTGATCACCTTTATCTGCCTTCAGCAAGAATCCTGTCAAGTTGGTATAGCCAGAATTTCCCCTTACTCCTAACTTTTTACCTTAGTAATTTTCTGTGCACTGAATCCCCGCCCCGGTCTTTGGCTATGAACCCCCACTTGTCCTTGTAATATTCAGAATTGAATCCAGTTCTATGTGAGGTCTCTTTTCCCCTATTATAATAGTTCCTGAATAAAATTTGTTTTGACCACTTCAACCACTGTCCAGCTCTGGGGTTTTTGTTTTGTTTTGTTTTGTTTTTAATGTGTGAGAATTTTATTAGGAAGTGCTACCAGAAATAATATCTCAAAGGGTGTGAGTGAAACAGGATTGAAAGAGAAAGATGGATTCTGATACTGTTGCAACGGAGACACTGGATGATTCCCTGGGGAGTTCTGGGGCTGAGATGGCCTTTCAGAATTGCCTCGAATACAGGGGAGGGCCTGGACCTTGGCACCCCTCGACACTTTCCCCCATCAAATTAGATAATGTGAGAAACGGATATAAACCATGGTATAGATACGGGAGTTGTAATGAACTTGAGGCAATTCTTCTATATGGACAAATAAAACTAATTAGCCATTTCTGTGACCTCTGCCACCTGGCAACAGTGCATCCTGGCAACAGTCTCTGGGCTTCATGCCTGGTTTGCATCATTCCCCTCAGGGTGAGAGCATCACTTTTACCTGTCCTTTTGTTTCTTACCTTCATGAAAAAAAGAAACAACCATTTTATCTGAGTGCAAATGGCTGCCTTTCTCAGCTGAGGGATCTGGGTGATAAAGAAACTGCCCAGGGTAAGGACCCTCGTGCCCAGGAGTGAATGTAAGGAGAGACGGACAAGGCTTTGGATAAAAGCTTTAATAAAATATAACTCTTGAGGGTATGTGGGAAATGACGCTTTGCTGGTTTTAATTTACATCCTGGGTCTTTACTCATGCATCAGTGAACTTTCTGCTCCACTTTCCAAATTCTCAGAAAGGCAGACAGAGCTCCAAGATGCCCACTGCCCAGCTCTGCCCAAATAAATCCAAGGGTCTGGTAGAGGAAGAGGGGTTTTTCCTTCTCTAGAGTGGTCCTCGTGGCCCTTTATAGTTCTCTCAGCAAGAAAAGTGCTCCTGGGAGTTGGTGCTGTCAGGAGAGATGAGGTCTATGTGCTATCATATTTTTAGTCTGACCCTCTTGAGATGAGAAAACCTGCCTAAGATCACTCGGTTAGATTGTGGCAAAGCCAGTATTACAGCCAGATCTGTCAGCCAAGCCAGAAAGCCCAAGCCATCCTCAATTGGCCTATCTTCCCCATCTCTCACTTCCACTTAGTCACTAAATTATGTTATTTTGACTTTAAAAATAGCTCCCAGACTCATCTCCTCCTTGCTACGACTGCCTTTGCTGAAGTTCTGCCTCTGTTCTCTCTGCCTTGGTTTCTCCATTGCCAGGCCATTCTGCACATGGTAGCCAGCGTAATGATTTTAAAGCACAAATTCATTACACTACCTAAACCTTTCCATAGCTCCCATTCCTCCTCATGACAAGGTCCAAACTCCTTAGCCATACATACAACTGTTACCTTTGGCACAACCATAGTCGTGAAAGATTTGACCACAAACACAATGAAGAGTGGCTTCAACTATAAGGACCTCTAGTTCTCCTAGTTAGAAGTGCTAAAGCAGTCAGTCTTGTCATTGCTTTGCCAACTCTGTGACGAGGTTGAAGACCCCATTGTTTCCTGCTCTTTCTCTTTCATCTTGGGTTTCACTATGGTCATAAGATAGCTATTGCAGCTCTTGATATCACATCCTGTTCTCACATGACAGCACCCAAATCACAAAAGAAGGGAAGGAGAAATAGCCGGGTGTTGTGGCAGATGCCTGTAGTCCCGGCTATTTGGGAAGCTGAGGCAAGAGAATTGCTTAAGCCCAAGAGTTTGAGGTTGCTGTGTGTGTTTGAGCTGTGATGCCACAGCACTCTACTGAGGGAAACATAGTGAAATTCTCTCTCAAAAATTAAAAAAAAAAAAAGAAGAAGAAGAAGAAGAAGGGAAGGAGAAGAGGGGGGAACTTCTGTTAACCAATTCCTTTTCTTTTCTTAATCAAGGATGAAATTCTTTCCTTCTATCAGACTTCTGATATTTCTTTTTTTTTTCTTTTTAAAATTATTTTTATTTATTGTTTGAAATTCATTGAGGGTACAAAGAATTAGGTTACTCTGATTGCATTTGTTAGACAAAGTCCCTCTTACAGTAATGTGTTCTGCCCCTGAGAGGTGTGCACCCTGACCCCCATCCCCCTCCCTCTTCCCATCTACCCACCCCTCGTATTAGCTCATCTACTACCCTCATATTAGAATGGAGTACACTGGATACTTGCTTCTCCATTCTCTCTCTTTTTTGGTGGTGGGGGGAAGATAGAGTTTCACTTTGTCTCCCTTGGTAGAGTGCTGTGGCATCATAGCTCACAGCAACCTCAAACTCTTGGGCTCAAATGGTTCTCTTGCCTCAACCTCCTGAGTAGGTAGGACTACAGGTGCCTGCCACAATGCCTGGTCTTGAACTCTTGAGCTCAAGCAATCTACCCACTTCATTTTTAGAGATGAGGTCTTTCTCTGACTCAGGCTGGTCTCAAACTCCAGAGCTCAGGCAATCCACTCCCCTCCACCTCCTAGGGTGCTAGGATTACAGGCATGAGCCACCACCCCCGGCCCCACTTCTCTGTTCTTGTGATGATTTACTAAGAAGAATGGCTTCCACCTCCATCCAGGTTAATACAAAAGATGTAAAATCTCCATCTTTTTTAATGGCTGAATAATATATTCCATGGCATACATATACCACAGCTTGTGAATCCATTGCTGGGTTGGGGGTTTGGCATTTAGGCGGTTTCCACATTTTGGTGACTATAAATTAAGCTGCAATAAACTGTCCAGTGCAAATGTCCTTATGAGAAAAGGAATTTTTTTTCTTCTGGGTAGATGCCTAGTAATGGGATTGCAGGATCAAATGGGAGGTCTTTGAAGGTTCTCCATACTTCCTTCCAAAAAGGTTATATTAGTTTGCAGTCCCACCAGCAGTAAAATTGTTCCCTTCTCTCCACATCCACGCCAGCTTCTGCAGCTTTTAGACTTTGTGAAGTGGCTCATTCACACTGGGGTTAGGTACTATCTCTGAGTAGTTTTTGATTTGCCTTTCTCTGATGATTAGGGCTGATGAGCCTTTTCTCATATTTGTTAGCCATTCGTCTGTCTTCTTTAGAGAAGGTTCTATTCATCTTTCTTGCCCAGTGATATATGGGAGTGTTGGATTTTTTTTTTTGAGACAGAGTCTCAAACTGTTGTCCTTGGTAGAGTGCCATGGCATCACCTTTCACAGGAACCTCAAACTCTTGAGCTTAAGTGATTCTCCTGCCTCAGCCTCCCAAGTAGCTGGGACTACAGGCACCTGCCACAATGCCCAGCTATTTTTTGGTTGTAGTTGTTTGGCAGGCTCGGGCTGAATTTGAACCCACCAGCTCTGGTGTATATGGCTGGTGCCCTAGCCACTGAGCTACAGAAACCAAGCCAGTAGAGTCTTTTTTTGTTGATTAATTTGAATTCTCTATAGATCCTAGTTATCAAGTTTTTGTCTGATTCATAATATACAAATATCTTCTCATTGTGAAGGTTGATATCTTTTGTTGTTGTTTCCTTAGATGTACAGAAGCTTTTCAGTTTAATTAAGTCCAATTTCTTTATTTTTGTTATAGTTGCAATTGACACAATAGTCTTCTTCATAAAATCTCTTTTTTTTGGAGATAGAGGCTCAAGCTGTTGCCCTGGGTAGGATACCATGATGATACCTCACAGTAATTATGGGCTGTGAGCTCCAACTCTCGGGCTCAAGTGATCCTCTTGCCTCAGTTTTTCTGTTTTTAGTAGTGACAGGGTCTCGCTCTTGCTCAGGCTGGTCTTGAACTCTTGAGCTCAAGCAATCTACCCACTTCAGCCTCCCAGCGTACTAGGATTACAGGCGGGTGAACCACTGCACCTTGCTGACTTTTGCTATTTCTCTGGCTAGAACTGAATGCCACACCCAGCTTTAAGCCAACCGTTATCAGTAAAGGTAAAGGTAATTGCTACAAATGGTACTACAATTCGAATGTGTCCCTCAAAGTTCATGTGTTGCAAACTTAATCCTCTATGTGGCAGTTTTAGGAGGTGGGGCCTAAAGGAAGGCGATTGGGTCGTGAGGGGCACCCTTCTGAATGGATTAATGCCATTATCTTGGGAGTGGGTTTATTTTTGTGGGAACTCATAAAAGGATGAGTTCAGTCCCACTTGCCCTCCCTCTCATGCACTGTCTTGCCATTAAGCCTTCTGTGATGGGCTGATGTAATAAGAAGGTCCTCACAAGAAGCCAGTCCCTCAATCTTAGATGTCCCAGCCTCTAGAATGGTGAGACATAAATTTCTTTTCTTTATAAATTACCCAGTCTCAGCTGGGAGTGGTGGCTCATGCCTGTAATCTACCATTCTGGGAGGCTGAGGTGGGTGGATTGCTTGAGCTCAGGAGTTCAAGACCAGCCTGAGCAAGAAGTGAGACCTCATCTCTACTAAAAAAAGAAAAATCTAGCTGGGCACTGTGACGGGCGGCTATAGTCCCAGCTACTTGGGACGTTGAGGCAAGAGGATCTCTTGAGCCCAAGAGTTTGAGGTTTTTGTGAGCTATGACAGACACCATGGCACTGTACCCAGGATGAGACTCTGTCTGAAAAATAAATAAATAAATAAGTAAATAAATAAATAAACCAGTCTCGGGTATTCTATTGTAGCAGCACAAAATGAACTAAGGGTTTAGGCCACTTTTGCTTTATTCTCTGGCCCTAGATACTCTACTACCTGAACAAAATCGAAGTTCTGTTAGCAAGACAGAGCCACCTTCAGTGTGTGCCCCAGCCTATGAGGTCTCACAAGCTGGCCTCTAGCTTCATTTTCTGCCACTTTCCTTTAAAACAGCCTTCCACTCTCATTCTGTGAAACCACTCACATTTCCCAGCAGTCCTCCATGACTTCACACATGCTGTTCCCACATCTGGAATGTCCTTCTCTTCTTGATCATTTTATAAACTCTCATTCTTCTTAGAGAATTCGACTCAGGTGTTAGCAGCTTTGTAAAACTTTTCCTGATCCTCCAAATCAGGGTCAGTCACCTTTGTCCTTTCCTGGTCTAGGAAGTGCCTGATATATTATCGTTGCACAATAAATATTTGTTGAGTGAATCTTTTCATCATGCAAATGTGCTACTATCTTAAGTCCTCAGATAATTGCCACTGCTTACACTTCAACTAAAATCATTACTTTCAACATAGAGCCAGCTAACAGATTCTTTAGTATTAAAAAAAAAAATCTCGGCTTGGCACCTGTGGCTCAAGTGGCTAAGGCACCAGCCATAGATACCTGAGCTGGTGGGTTCGAATCCAGCCTGGGCCTGCCAAACAACAATGACAACTACAACCAAAAAATAGTCAGGCATTGTGGCAGACTCTTGTAGTCCCAGCTACTTGGGAGGCAGAGGCAGGAGAATCGCTTGAGCCTAGGAGTTGGAGGTTGCTGTGAGCTGTGATGCCATGGCACTCTACCGAGGTGACCGCTTGAGGCTCTGTCTCAAAAACGAAAAAAAATCTCTAAAGAGTGAGATCAAGTTGCTTATGAATTTAAGTAAGAAGTTCTCTGATATTGAATATGATTTTGAAGGAGCTAAAATACCCTGATTCAATATGTAGTCTCATAATATTCTGTCAAATGGTGTCTATGCTAAATAATTCTGTTACTCCTGTCTGTCTAGCATCCATTTTCTTGCTGTAAAACAATTTATTTTATGCATATTATGAAGAGAGAGGGACATATCAAATGTTAATTTGTATTGGGGCTCATTCTAGTAGGGAGGGTGTGTACAGAAAATTTATTCAAATATAAGCAGTGAGGTAGAGGGAAAGGGATAAACGAATATGAAGTAGGAAGTGGTAAGATGTTGCAGTGCAATTTATCCCAGAGCGTGGGAAGCAAATTCAAAATAATTGCAGGTAGTACGGGTACTTAGCTTTAAAGAACTCCAATGTACAAAAAGATTATTCTCTATTTCATTCTCTCTTAATTCTTGTAAATGGTCCATTTCCACAAGTCACCAGGCTCGGGAAGTGGCATTCTACCTTCTCTGGAGCTCTGTGCGCTGACCTAGCTGACAATGGCTTAGAGCCATTTAAGCGAAGCAGGTGGTACAAATCTTTGGCATTCTGCTGCCTGACAGGTATTGCCCCAGTGATGAAAAGAAGCAGAAAATGTCTATGTAGCCGCAGAATGGGACTTTGAAGTGGAAATTACTCCTGTCAACATAATGAGACTTGGTGGGCAGCAGGGGTGGCTTAAAGAAAAGCGAACTAGGGCTGAACAAAAAAAGGAAAGGAAGGAAAGATGGAAGGAAGGAAAGAAAAAAGGAAGGAAGGGAGAAAATGAAACCTCTAGGGTTAAATGTAACTTTGAAGCTATTTAGTCCATTGCTTCCAGGAAGCTCTGCCTAATTTCTTTGAAATATGACTCAGGTCCTTACCCCGCGGCGTCTGTCATTGTTCTGACAAAACTTTAAAATATTTACTCTGTATTCAGTCAGTACTCAGAAGTACTCTCCTCTGCCATCTCCTTGATAGGCCAAGAATCACAGATGACCCAGGTACATGCCTCCCACACACTTGACAATGGACAGTATCAATTGTCTTGTCATCGCAGCCTTTCCTTGGCCCCACCATGCTGGGTCAGACTATTTCTTTCCCTTGTCTCCTGTTGCTACCATCCTTGCAGGCCTTGGTTCCCTTAGAATGAATGCAACTAAGGGTAGGATCTGGGGGCTGCCTAGGCAGAAGCAGAGGACTAGGTTTTGGGGTCTCACTATGTTACCCAGGCTGGCCCCGAACTCCTAGGCTCAAGTGATTCTCCCACCTCAGCCTCCCAAATAGCTGGGACTACAGGCATGTGATACCATACCTGGCTTTAATTATCATTCTTTAAGTCCAGAAAAATTGCATGATTTTTAAAATCTCAGATTCGAGCTTCTTCAGGGCCCCTAGCAAGCACAGTCAGAGGCAGAACCGCACAGGAAAATTGCTGAATTTTCAGTCCTGCCAGCTCCCTGGGTGGGCTGTGTTGCTCTTGATCTCTTGATCTCGGGGGTCTCTGCTATCTCTATGAACCCTTGTTAAAATCTGCATTCAGGAATGGAGCTAATGGACTCATTCACTTGGGGCAATGGCCAATGAGAAACTTCCCTTAAGGTCTTAAAGCAAAGGGATTGATAAGTAGTTTTGATACGGAGGGCTATCAGTACCAAAGAGACAAGTGTTTGGAAGGATAGGAAAGCCCCCAATCTCTGATATTGTACATCATGAGATTCAACCTGGCAATAACTAAGCCTTTACTAAGCCTAGGAAAGATTGCTTGATATTCAAAATAATTATGGAGTCCTCTCTTTTCTGAAATAAGAATGATAAGAGGCACAATCAAACCAACCTTCATTGAGTACTTAACTGTATACCAGATATTTTGCTAAGCACTTTACATTATTTTCTTTCACAAGTTTAGGTAGAATATCATTTAGGATGGTCTTGACTGAACTGGACAAAACAGGTATAAATGCAAAGGGCATTTAATGGCTCACAAAACTGGGAAGTTCAGGCACAGGGGCTGGGTTCATACATGACTAGACTCAGTGTCACGTATCAGAGCCTTGACTTGCTCCATCTTTGGCTCAGCTCCACCTTCCTTTGTGTGTTGGCTTTGTTCTCAGGTTCCCTGTGGGGGCAGGTGGCTGGAGCTGCTCCAGCCAGACAGTCTTCCAGTGTCTCTATTTCAGCAGGAAATAGAAAGCAGCGCTCAGCTCCCTCCTGAGTGCTCAGATGCACTCTAATTAGACAGGTCACATGCTCATTTCCAAACTGGCTTCATGGCCAGGAACTTTGAAGAATCTCTTCTGGGTCAGGTTTTGTAGTTCTGGAGTGAGGCAGAGGAGCCCCAACCAGACCAGAAGGATAAAGAGTAGGGGAAGAGGATCCCCAAATGGAAACTGAGGGAATAGATACTGGGTAGGCAAGAGGAAATTTTCATAACTGGGTAGGCAACAAGAAACTGTCAGTGTTCCATTCTGGTAGATGAGGAAACTAAGGCTTGGGGGTATAAATAACTTGCCCTAGGTTGTTGCCAGTAATTTATAGAGCAGTGACTTAAATGTATACTGTCAGTTATATTTAACAAGCCATTTTTATTGCTCCATTTATTCAGAGGAAATGTATTTGTTTTTTTAATAAATGAAAACAAAAATATATAACTAAAGTAAATGAATAAATGTCAAATTTTTCATAATGAAAATCCTTCTTAACTTATCCTGCAAATTTATACCAGTGGACAGGCTAGAAAAAGCCTCTCATTGCAATATGTCATTGGCCAAGCTCTGCTGTCAAGAGAAAGAAAGGTGGCTGGGCGCCCATAGCTCAGTGAGTAGGGTGCCAGCCATATACACCAAGGCTGGTGGATTTGAGCCCAGCCTGGGTCTGCTAAACAGCAATGACGACTGCAACCAAAAAATAGCCTGGCATTGTGGTAGGCGCCTGTAGTCCCAGCTACTCGGGAGAGTGAGGCAAGAGAATCACTTAAGCCCAAGAGTTTGAGGTTGCTGTGAGCTGTGATGTCACTGCACTCTACGCAGGATAACATAATGAGACTCTGTCTCAAAAAAAAAGAGAGAGAGAGAGAGAAAGGTAATGTGACTATTAAAGATACAGGATATGCTTTTTACTCCATCAATAGCATAATTTAAACCAAAAACTGAGCTAGCTTTAAGAAAAGCAACATGTTAAGTGAATTCTGTTTTTTATGTTAAGTCAGTGGTTCTCAGCCTTCCTAATGCTGTGATGTATTTTCATGTTACAAAGTGGTCATGACCCACAGGTTGAGATCTACGTTGTTAAGTGTTAATTCCTGATATAATTTTTACTTCTTTTTTTTTTAAGAGACAGAGTCTCACTTTATTGCCCTCGGTAGAGTGTCATGGTATCACAGCTCACAGCAACCTCCAACTCCTGGGTTTAGGTGATTCTCTTGCCTCAGCCTCCCAAGTAGCTGGGAATACAGGTGTCTGCCATAACACCCGGCTATTTTTTTCTTGCAGTTTGGCCAGGGCCGGGTTTGAACCCACCACTCTAAGTATATGGGGCCAGTGCCCTACTCACTGAGCCACAGGCAGCACCCATAATTTTTACTTCTTAGATACTTTGCATAGGCCCAACTGTTTCCTGGAAAGTTTTGAAACAGTCATCCAAGAGATATGGTCATTGTTGATTTTGTTCTGAACTCTCAACCACAAGCAACTATAAAGTCTGTTATTAATGTCCTTATCATACTGATATGTACTACCCAAGATAGAGAAAGCTATGGTGTTAGCAGAATCAGCAGAGTCCTGCATCTGGTGCTAATTAATTCTATAACCTCAGACAAATAATCAAACTTTCCTAATACTCGCTTCATCTTTGAAATCTTTAAAATGATAATAATAATGCTTTATAAGTTTTGTGAAATTCAGATGATATAATGTATTTAAAAACTCCAGAATATTTGTAACCTTTAAGCAGTTACAAATATGAAGAATCAAGAATCTGAGAACTCCATCACTGCTTGTAATTTTAACAGTGAAGAATACAAGAAGCTGCTCTAAATCAAGTTAAAACAGAAGTCTGTAACTTCAGCAGCCGATTCTATACTAGGTAACAACCTGCTGCTTAATTAGGAAATAACGGTTTGCTGCAAAAGAAAGAAATGCTGATGTATTTTATTAGATTGCAGTGTGAAAAGAGAGTGTGATACAAATGTAGCATAAACTTCTAAGCAACATTATCAGTTACCAGAATACTGCAGGATCCAATTTTTTTTTTTTTGAGACAGAGCCTCAAGCTGTCCCCCTGGGTAGAGTGCCGTGGCATTACAGCTCACAGCAACCTCCAACTCCTGGGCTCAAGTGAGTCTCTTGCCTCTGCCTCCCAAGTAGCTGGGACCACAGGCACC
>CAUYTI010086213.1:0-10547 GCA_963575145.1 Galago senegalensis | reverse complement strand
TTTTTTTTTTTTTTGAGACGGAGCCTCAAGCTGTCCCCCTGGGTAGAGTGCCATGGCATCACGCTCACAGCAACCTCCAACTCCTGGGCTCAAGCGAGTCTCCTATCTCAGCCTCCCAAGTAGCTGGGACCACAGGCGCCCGCCACAACGCCTGGCCATTTTTTGGTTGCAGCCATCATTGTTGTTTTGGCGGGTCCGGGCTGGGGATTCAAACCCGCCACCTTAGGTGTATGTGGCTGGCGCCTTAGCCGGTTGAGCCACAGGCGCTGAGCCTGGATGCTTATCTCTTTAGGTGGCATTTGCTTTGTTTTGTTGACACGGTCTTACCCTGTATCCCAGGGACTGTGCAGTGGTGTGATCACAGCTCACTGCAACCTCTAACTCCTGGGCTCAAATGATCCTCCTTGGTCAGCCTCCTGAGTAGCTGGGACTACAGGTACAAGCCACTACACCCAGCTAATTTTTATTATTTTTTTATTTTTGGGGGGGACTGGAGTCTTACCGAATTGCTCAGGCTGTTGTCAAAGTCCTGGCCTCAAGGCAGCCTCCTGCCTTGGCTTCCCAAAGTGCTGGAATTACAGCTAAGAGCCACCGAGTCCAGCAAGCGCTTTAGTTTTAAACTATCCTTCTTTTCTAATAAATGCTTTTAAGAATATGTTTCCCACTATGTAAGATTTTAACTGCGTCACACAAGTTTTGATAGGTTGGATTTTTACCATCATTCAGTTAAAGTATTTAAGCATTTAGCGACATAGTCTCACTTTGTCGCCCTCGGTGGCGTCACACAGCTCACAGCAACCTCCAACTCCAGGGCTTAGGCGATTCTCTTGCCGCAGCCTCCTGAGTAGCTGGGACTGCAGGCGCCCGCCACAAAGCCGGGCTGTTTTTTTTTTGTTGCAGTTTGGCTGGGGCTGGGTTCGAACCCGCCACCCTCGGTATATGGGGCCAGCGCCCTGCCCACTGAGCCACAGGTGCCGCCCCATAGCTAATTTTTTATTACCTATTTAATAGACTAATTTTCTTGTGGTCCTATTTATGTAAGATTTAAATGTTTTGAAATTTGTTGAAACTGATTTATGGTACGTTACATGGTGAATTTTCGTAAATGTCCTGTGTACCTGTGAAGAATGTGCATTCTACAGCTGTGGGTTTACTGTTCCCTGATTGTCCATCTCATCGGTTTTCTTGATTGGCTCTGAAGAAAACCATCAAAATAAACCATCAAGGAGGAAAAGAACAGCTCCCCATTGAGAGTGCTGAAGGGGCATAACAGAGGACGGGGCGAGCGGACGGACACAGACCAGGCCGGGATCCCCCGGGTGAAATGTAAGATTAAGTCTCTGTTTTTGAGAAGGCTTGCGTCTCCCGCTCCGCAGTTCCTGCTCCGGCTCCTCCTCCTGCTCCGGCTCCAGCTCCGGCTCCGGCTCCTGCTCCAGCTCCTCCTCCAGCTCTGGATCTGGCTCCTGCTCCTGCTCCTGCTCCGGTTCCTCCTCCTCTCCGGATCCGGCCGGCCCCGCCCCGCAGGGAGATCGATGGCTCGGGCTCGTCGCGCCCTCCTGCCCGGCTTCGGCGCTCGTCTGGCCACGCCTGCGGAGTTGCCATGGAGACGCGGTCCCGCGGTCTCCAGGTCCCACCCGGCGCCTCCGCAAGAGCCGAGCGCCCGGCCCTGCCGCCCGCCGGCCGCGGAGCTCCGAGGCGCGGTGACTCGGGGGCGCACGGGCGGCGAGGGTCGCAGGGCGAACCGGGAGATGCGGGAATCCAGGGCGTGCGGCCTGCGGCGGGGACACGCGATGCGGCCTAGGGCCCCCGAGTACAGCGAACTGGACCCAGTCTGGCGCGGGCCTGGCAGAGATGGAAAATACGAGCTCGCAGGTCCGGGAGGGCGTCCGGGGAGAGGCTGAGGCTGCTTCCCCGCCGGTCTCACCGGGCGTCCTCTGCTTTGGTCCAGGGGCGTCTGGGATGCTGCGAGCGGAGCTGGCGGCGGGTGAGTACCGGCCCTCCCCTTGGGTGCTTGGGACGCGGTTCCCTGGGGACTTCCCACCCCTAAACCCAGGCTAGGGTCGCCGCAGAGTGACTGACTTCTGCGCGTAAGCAGCCGGCTCAGTCCCCGACCCAGCCCTGCCATCCCCGTGCCTTCCTCCATCTCACGGCATGTTCGTTTCTTTGTAGCATCACCTTTGGGAGGAAGTGACGACTAGCCAGAAAAAAACGCTAATAAACGCCGGGTCCAGATCCCCGACGTGTCTCCACGTACAGCTGCCGCCGTGGACAGCTGTGCAAGGCCTGCTGCAGGGCCTGTGCAGGTGGATGATGTCCTTTCCTTCCAGGCAAGGATACATCCTCTCTTCAAGCCCAGGTACCCGGGCCATAGTGTCAGAATCGCCCTCCCAAGGTGTTGTGCCCAGTCCCTGTGACCCAGACTGTGACTCCCAACTGTGACCCAGAGTGCTGTGGCACCTGTCTGCTGTCTCCCTGGCTCTCAGTTACCTCTCTCCAGCATGCTCAGAGGCACGCCTCGGGTTTCCCTGCAACACAGCCCTCCTGAGGATATTCCCTGCAAATGGTCTCAACTCCTAATTTCTACCATGAAGCTAAACAGGGCCCCCTCAAGCTCAAAAACTGGAAGAGAATTTGTCTAACCAGTTAACTTAGTGCAAGCGGTTGGCAGCTGTCCACAAGGGAGAGCTGCCTCAGAGTAGAGTGTGTAAGAGCTGGGGGAGTGTGGGGGCATGAGTGGCCGCGTCCCCCTGGCAGAGAAGGCCTTATCTGAAGGCTATGCCCGCCTCCGGTACAGGGACACATCTTTGCTCATCTGGCAGCAGCAGCAGCAGAAATTGGAATCAGTACCGCCCGGGACATACCTGAGCAGGAGCCGAAGCATGTGGTACTCACAGTATGGGAATGAGGCCATCTTAGTCCGAGATAAAAACAAACTGGAGGTCTCCCGGGACACGGGCCAGTCCAAGTTCTGCACAGTTATGTAAGTCCACATGGAAACCTGAGTCCAAGTGCCAGTTCAGGCATTGATTTCTAGTCCTTACTGGAAGATTCTGAATAATGAAGGTGAAGGTCTGTCCAGCTGTGGAGTAAGGACCCATCCCAAGCCCTTTAGCACAGAGTTGCATGGACACGGGACACTTCCTTCTGTAGCCACCTCGCAGCCGGTCATTGCAACTTCTAGTCTCCTAGACCCAGCCATCGCCAAGAGGATGTTTCTGTGTTAAGCTTCCAAACCTCTGTTCCCATCATGAGCCTGCTTTTCAAATTCTCACAGTTTGTGTTTAGCATTAACTTCTGCCTGCTGAAGACCAGGTCAGGGCTGGAGTAGGGTGAGGGATCACCTATCTGTCTCAGCTCCATTTGCTCGGCTGGGAGGGCGGCTGACCACGCTCCAGATCACACAGATGGTGCACAGCAGCAGCAGCCCGGGGAGCTAGGTTGAACTCACATTTGGAGTTACCAGGACAGTCATTCTCTGTGACACACACAGGTAGCTCCCAGACACTGTGGGAGCACCAGCAAGTGCATCTAGAACACAATAAGGAAATGCCAAGTTTGAGGGGCTGCCTGCAATGATTTCAAAGGGAAGAGCATGGCTTAAAAGGCAGTTCTCCATGGGACACTGAATTTCAGCTTCTATTCTGAGGCCACAGCTCACACCACTGACCGCCTGACATGTGTATGTCACTGCTGCCCACATGCAGCCAGTGGCCACCTATGTGTGTGGTGTCCGTGAGCCATTCTGAAAATATTTGCTCCCTGCCATAATTACAGCCTTCCTGGTTATACAGGTGTAGAAGGGTCTTTTGTCAAAACTGATTTTTCTTTTCTAAATAAACACCCTTTAGGACTCTCCTGCCCCTCCTTTCTCTTAATTTTTGTTCCTAATATCTTACTTGGCTTCCCTTTTTTTTTTTCTCTCGTTTTTGGCCAGGACTGGGTTTGAACCCGCCACCTCCAGCATATAGGGCTGGCGCTCTACTTCATGTTCTTTTGATAAGAGTATCTAAAGACTGCTAAAAACCCCAATACAGAAATGCACAAAACTAAGCAGAATTGCCCTAAGGACAGCTGCTGTCAGTAGCTGTGTCCTCTGACCTGCCAATGTGCTTGTGCAGTTGAACCCTGCATCTCATTCTGCCATTTTCCTTGCTCAACTGTAACATGAGCATTCTTCCTACAGTTTTAACATCTGACTAGCAGACAGCTCTGTTAGCCCACAGATGGACATTGAGATGGCATCAAGGTCATGTGTTCAAACAGCATGTCCTGAACATGGTGGCCTCTTTGCAGCAAACTTCCTGGAAATGGCACTGCTAGGCCAAAACTGCATTTCTAGGGCAGCGCCTGTGGCTCAGAGGAGTAGGGCGCTGGCCTCATATGCCGAAGGTGGCGGGTTCAAACCCAGCCCCGGCCAAAACCTGCCAAAAAAAAAAAATCTGCATTTCCAGCCAGAGGTCTCAGCAGCAGCAGCCCCTGCAACCCCCAAGGCCTTTGGTGGACTCTCACTCTGTGCCAGGCCAGGAGCCCCAGTGATACATCTTGAGTCCCTGCCCTGCCTGGGAGAACAAAACTTGTACAGCACGGGACCCCAGCAGTAAAGACAGACTCCCAGTATCTGTCAGTTCTTTAGTTTAAGTTCTGCTTGGTGAAAAAGCAGACTTTACAGACTAATCTGGAACATCCATGTGCTGCTGGCTCACTGCACCTTGGAGTAACCTGAGGATGGGCCATGGTGGAGCTGGCCCCGGGAGGTGGAGTCTGAAGTCACATGCAGCACCAGGAGGATGAGCACACACGGGCTAGTCTGCAGGGGTCAGGGTATGTGTGGGATAAGCAGGTACTCCATCATGTGAAGGACAGTTGGAGCTAAGCTGCTTAGGCTGCAGGGACACACCATCTGCCTGTGGCAGACAGGCCCTGTCCTCAAGGACGCTGCTCTGGTTGAGAAGGCTCAGTCTAGCCAAGGTCGTTCTGCAAAGTTAGAATTGTCTTCACTGGTCATTGAGCCTGGACTGTGTGCCAGTTTCTACACCAAGTGGCCATAAACCTGAGAATGGAAGTGATTTCATTGGACCGTCCCTGTGGGCTGACTGGACTTGGGCATTTGATGCCTGTGTCATAGAGGCAGCTGAGCTGCAGAGTAGGAGGGTGTGAGGACCGGGCAGATGGGACGAGCAAAGGTGCTGTGCTCTGACGACAGGGGACTTGCACTTCCTTGTGATGCATAAACACTGATGGTCCCTAGACCCTGGCTCCTCTGCCCAGACTGAGGACGAGCTACTTTTGGTTTTCTGTTGGATGTTGTGGTATTCCTGCTGAGTTAAAGGAGGTTGAGAGAAGGGTCACCACCCTGGTGACCAGGGAGAGTTTCCAGACGGTGCTTTTGGCATCTCCCTGTCCAGACGCAAGCTGGGGGCCACCACAGAAAGCACAGGAGAAGTATACAGACAGCCTTTCTTTTCTTTGCTTTTTTTCTTTTTTTGCTTTTTATTATGAAAACAAAACAAATGCTCCAGGAGAAGGGTCTGTGATTACCAGAAACATCAAGGAGTACTTTCTACCATTTTTATTCTGTTGTGTTGAGGCCAGCATTGCAATAAACAAGCTAAAACTACTTACATTGGACTCATTTTCAGTAACTGACATTTACAGGAATATACTAGAAACGGCACTAAAAAGTTTAAGAAAAGTTACGGTAAACTTGCATGCACATCATACAGAAAAGTAACATTTTAAATATAAAAAAGAAAAACGTTCTGGAAGTGTTACGCCAGCATTAGGCAACAGCACTAAACTAGAGGTGACGAACCTTTGACGTGGGTGTTGTTTTTCCCCAAGACTGTAAAAGGCGTAAATACTGCGAAAGAACAAAAACAAACACAAAAGAAACGGTGTCCTACAGTCTGTAGGCAAGATGACCTGGCCAGCAGAGGCAAGTGGGGTCGCTGGGGTCCAGGAGTAGTCCAGCAGTCCAGTCGACACCTCTTGGCCCGGGCTCATTTGGAGCACCCCCCTCTCCACTTTCTGCACCACCCTACATGGCTCTCTGTTCTTTCCCCTTGAGAAAAGCACATAGGAAGCCACCCTGCAGCTCTCAGCGGTGGGACAACTGTGTGAGTAGCTGCGGTCTTCCCAACACAGAGGCCCAGCAGGGAGTCACCCTCGCGGTGAGGGTGCTGAGCAAGCCACTGGTCCTCCATGCCTCTGAGAGACATCAGCATTGGAGTCTGGACAAAGCCTTAAGAAAGTTACAGCACCAATAAACTACAGCTGCTCTGTGACCTTGGGGGGCTGTCAGACCAAATGAGAGGGGTGGGTGAGACTCCACCACTGTAGCAACCAGCAGGCAGGAACGTGCCCACCGTGCTCCTGCTGTGCCAACACAGGCACCACCTCAATGCCCTGCACTGGACGGGCGCCCTAAAGCAGCCCCCACCTCAGGGTCTATGCATCACCCGTCAGATTCTGCGTGAAGACCTATCAGTTGTCGTGTGTTAATTCTTTAATTTCATAGTTTAAATATTCCACTAAAGATCTGTTTAGAAAATACCTTTGAAAAACAAGGGTAACTCTAAAAAATGGGAACTTTAAAATCCATTTATATTTTTATTATAAACAAAACTTAATTAAAGTTTAACAAACTGGCTGAAAACTCACCAAGTGTCAGAATCATCGGCAATTAGAATAATTAAACCTACTACCCATTCCCTCCTCAGAGTTCTCTATCCATTGAAGGTACATCTGTCTCTGTAAGGGCTGGTGCAGTCTGAATCAATTTTGTTTTTAAAACTTACCACTTATCCGGTTACTGATGACTAGTCCTTATATCCATCCAGAAGTGCTGGCAGAAAGCACTGGCCCAGACAAAAGGACACACCACCCCACAGCTCCACCTGCACCCACCTCAAGGACCTCCTTAGGTAGAGGTTGGGAAGACAGCTGCTTCCTCACTTCTGGGCTAACTGTGAAAATACTGAAAATGCCAGAGCAGGAAGCACTGTGCGGTCTCCAGGGAGGGTGCTCTCCTGGGGCCAGAGAAGACTCCACTCTGGAGGCTGGGAGGGGCGCCCCACCTGCAGACCCTGGAGGCCAACCCCTGCCTTCCTGGCCAAAGCCACATGCTCTGAGCCTGGCTTGGCGGTGTGGGGCGTCCCTGCACACAAAGGCCATGCATATGGCAGCCTCTGGAAACACAAAACCAAAACATAACCTTCTGTTAAACTCTGTATATTATTATTATTTTTTACAATAGAAAGTTAAAAATCAAGACTGAAGTTTACTATACATTTTTTTCTCTCAGATTACAAAGTTTATATTATATAACTGGGGTTCCCTAACTTGATTTCCTTTAAAACAGTCCTAAAGAGACCAGAGGTGAATACAAAATAAGAAAACAAACAAAACAGTGTGCTGTAGCTGAAAAGTCGTCTCTACCTGTGAGTTTCCACATTTCATACAACACAAAAGAGAAAAAACAAAAACCCAACCAACACAGGGAGGAACGCGTGCACAGACGGAGCACCGCACGGGTACCGCGAGCACCTGGGGCAGGAGGGCCGTCCTCTCAGCCCCGTCTCCTTCCGACCGGGAAAACGATGTGTCTCTGCCTTTTTTTTTTTTAATGCATTTCTTCTGCAATTTTGTTTTTCTTTTTCATTTTTTTTTTTAAAAATGACCAATGATGTTAATAAATAAAGTATTTATATATACATAAAATTGGGGAAATGGTTCCAGAGTGTGCAGCAGCAGGGCAGCACTAACAGGTCAGGACACACACTGGGCTGGGCTCTCGTAGAAAATTGCTGAACCTTACAAAAAAGTCTTTTTTTTTTTTTTTTTGTAATCTTTTCTTCTTTTTTTAAAGTTGAGGTAAAAGCTTCAGTGTACAGAAACCTGCACTCTGCGCAGGCGGCTGCCGTGTCCCTTCCCAGGAGCACCTGATTTCACCACGTTCAGAGAACGCAACATCCCTGCCTGCACGGCAGCCCCCACCTGTCTCCACCCACAAGCTCGCCGTTCTGGGCTGGGGCTGTGACACTCCTTCACAAGCAGGCACGATGTCCTCAACCCCTGTGGGAAGAGGCAGCCGCACAGGCACGAGGGCCAGAGCTTGGGGCCCAGGTGACAGAGACAAACCTGGCTGCAAAGTGACAGCTTTCCAACACAGTGCTCAGTAAAGCGAAAGTCCCTTCTGGAGCTATAGACCAGGCAGGGCATACACAAAGGGACCCTGTAAGGTCCTTCAGACCATCTCACGGTTTTCTGTGGTCATCGGGTTAGCATTCAAAGTTGTCATCTCCGAGCGGCCGGAAGCAGTTCTGACAGAGCTCACACTTTCCCGCAAGTCTAATGCACACACAAGGTAGGTCTCTGACCTACGGAAGCGGAACTGGAAGATATCATAACACTGAATGAAAAAGAAAACCTGCACACTATGGAACAAAAGTAGTATATTAACCAGAGAAGGGGACACTGCAGACGTCAGTGTGTGCGACAGCCGCTGCTGTGTGAGTCCAGAGTTTACTCTGAGTCGCTGCTGTCGGAGCTGGAGCCGCTGGAGCTGCTGCTGCCTGACTCGGAGGAGCTGCTGCTGCTCAGCCTGGACGGCCCTCCGGAGGCCGCTGAGCCGGGCTTCTCTGCAGAGACAGGGGGCAGGGGAGGCGCTCAGCACCCACACAGGCCTCGCGCCACCACACTGCGTGCCTCCATCCAACCATTCCGGCCACTGATATTTGTTTAACCACCCAGTGTCTTAATAAGTGTTTGTTGAAATCAATTGGTGAGGTCAGCAAGGCTACTTAAATATGCTTAAGATGGAAAAAAAATGCTGTCTACTACTATAGAGACGGGACGCTGGGGAAAGGTCACCTGTCCATCTGTCATGTGGCCACAAGCATAAGGGAAGGACACAGGCATTGGCATCTCTGGAGCACTTGACTCTGCCCAGGGCAACCTAGGGGTGGCCTGGGGAGACCCCTCTCACCTTCTGAGGAAGCAGGGAGAGTCACAGGCCCTGTCTTGATTCTGGGCAGACAGGACCCAGCAAGGTCACAGCCCTGGCTCTTGTCCAAAAGAGGTTCCCACTGACCACCAAGCCTGCGAGCCTCTGACCACCACCCAGACCCTACCGTTGCCCAGGATATGTCTCAGTACTCCTGAGGTGGCCAGGGACCTGGGACCTGCCAGGCCTCTGTGTAAACACAGGCCCTAGAGCTCCTGGTGTTGGCAGGGATGGCCAGAAAGCTCCATGCCCAATGGCTGGGCAGAGGAATCAGCCAGGGTAGGAGCCTGGTGCCTTTAGCCATGGGACTCTACCCCCTCCCCATGAGCTTGGGGGCCATCTGTCCATGGCATTCTGGAATGTGGCACGTCCACCATATCTCACATCTGTGTGACCTCTCAGCAAGGTCAGGGAGTGGCCCCCTCTTGACAAACAAGGAGATGTAGGTTTCAGGAGGTCAAAAGCCTTGGCTAAGAACACAGAGCTTGCACAAGCCAGCCTGCGCAGGCACACGGGGCCTGTCTGATGCCCACACCCTCTGCACAGGGAGGCCAGCAGCGGCTGCAGGCACCTACCTTTCCTTGCGGGCTTCTTGCTGCTGCTTAGCTGCCCGCTGACGTCCTGCAGACGCTTCTCCAGCTCCTTCTTCTTTTCCTGTGCAAGCTCCTCCTTAGACTTAGCCGCCTGCTTCTTGCCACTTGCTGCTGTGGGGACAGAGAGTGCTGGGGCTGCAGAGGCGGTGGTTGGCTGAGCAGGCAGCCTCCCTGTTGTATCTTGGGCCACTGCCTCACTCTGTTGGCCACTCCAGAGACAGGGCTGCGTCTAGGTGGCCCTGGCCCCACACACTAGGATATGCCACACGCTCACCCTTCCAAGGCCTATGAACAGACAACCACAGTGTGGCTGCCCGAGCTCCTTGAGCTGTGGAAACAATCAGATGAGTTGGGAACTGCCCTCTACTGCATTCTCACCATGGCAGAGCCTGCACCAGAGGTGGGACAGACCATTCCCACCCAGGGACAGGTATGCAGGGACACAGCATGGCCAGCACACCCCATGTGAACAGCAGAGGCTCCCCCTCAGTGCTCCCTTGGTGGGGCTGCTGCTTCTGGAGCCTGGTGTTTACTGCTGGACACGCGAGTTGCTACCTCCAAGCCCATGACTTACCACAAGCTGAGTGCCATAACTATGTAGGTCACACGGACAATCCATCCTTATAAAAGCAGCTCCCCCTTTCAGAGTGAGCAGTGCTAAGCCCACCCATGTGGCCACCCACAGGTGTGAGTAACCCTCACAAGGTCCTGGGTGGTCTGCTGAGGTCACCACAAGGGCTGCCCCCACCCAAGCTCCACTGACTTGTTTCCATCCAAGGAAGGGGAGCCCTGGCCAGTGCCAGAGTCTGTCCTGTGTGGCCTCTGGACACAATCCCAAAGGGGACAGTCCTCAGTACAAGGGAACCTGATCTGCCCTGGCAAGGAACCACTGGAGAGGTAACTGCAGCTAAGACGCAGACGAAGCCTCAGGAAGGGCTTGGTAGGAACCC
>CAUYTI010086211.1:0-44032 GCA_963575145.1 Galago senegalensis | reverse complement strand
TTCTTCCATTTGAGAAGTATATATTAGTTTCATAGAAGGGCTGTATACATTGGATAATTTTTCTTCCATTCCTGTGATACTTTGCTAAGAAGAACATTTTCCAGTTCCATCCATGTAAACACGAAGGAGGTAAAATCTTCTTTTTTTCTTTAGGGCGGCATAGTATTCCATGGTGTACATATAAGACAGTTTATTGATCCATTTGTGGATTGATGGGCTCTTGGGCTTCTTCCATGACCTGGCAATTATGAATTGGGCTGAAATAAACATCTGATACAAACATCTTTATTGTAATGTGATTTTTTATCTTCTGGGTACAGGAATGTAACTCAGGCTGCATTTCAGATGGTTGAACTGCATAGAGACATTTAAGTAGGAATCTCTCTATTTGTTTTCTTTTATTGTTTATTTGTGAGATAGATTTCAATTTTTCACTCTTAATAGAGTGCTGTTCCATCATAGCTCACAGAAACCCAAATTTCTGTCCTTGGGCAATTATTCTGCCTCAGCTTCCCCAATAGCATGAACAACATGCGCCTGACTCAACACCCAGCTATTTCCTGTTGAAGATTGGCTGGGACCATTTTTCAAACTCACCATTCTTATTGTAAGCCACCACTTCAGACATCAAAGATGTGGTAGTTTTCAAACTAAGTTTTGAGGTCCGAATTGGTTCTTTATGCCTCTCTTCTTAGCAATTTGGGAGGCCCAGTCAGTTGGATTGTCTGAGCTTCTGAAATAAACACCAGTCTCAGGACTAGTGAGAAACCCATCTCTCAAAAATAAAAACTGGCCCAATGCTATTCAAGCTCATGGCATGCCAGATGAGGGAATAAGTTCAGTAGATGAGAACTCTTAAAGTTTATTGTGAGCTATGATACCAGGGTACATTACCAAATGCAACAAAACAAAACTTCATCCTCAATAAACAAATGGAGAAAAACCTTTGTATTGGAGTTATTCCACATTTTTACTCTTTTTTTATTATAGACACAGAAACATTTTTTATCACAGTCTTTAAAATTGTGACATATACAGATCACAGCAACATCCAACTCCTGGGTTTAGGGGATTTTTTTTCTGTCAAAATCCTGAGTAGCTGGAACTACGGATGCATGCCACATGCCTAGTTATTACTTTTTCTTTTGAACATGGATCTAGTATTGAAAATTTTCTCCTAGATTAGAGGTCAACTGGAGAATGTATTCCTTCATTAGGATTTTTTTCCTACAAGCCCTATTAGTCAAAACTTCAGAATTTACAGTACTCTGATTCTTTTGTATCTTAGATTTCTTTTTGTCACTCTAAACTGCCCACACAGTAAATTCTTGACTCAATGTTAGATGTTATATGCACAATAAAATATCCTAGATTATACAATGCCCCTCTTTTATTGCACTTTGCACTTGTGTTAATATTCTTTTGCCCCAATCAGTCCAAGACCAGGGACCAGAAATCTCTGGATGACCTCTATCCATCAGAGCAACTTTCAGTCTCCTAAGGAACCAACTACAAATGAACTTGTCCTCACTCATTGTTCCTACATGCCCCCCCACCCGGTAGACTAGAAGATATTTCCATCTTACATAGTCATGTATTCCATCAGCCTAGTGACATTTCCTCATAAATTTTATCTTGAAGATTACACCTACCAAAATTTTTTCTTTATTTCCTTCTTTCATTAATTTTCAGGATACCAGCTCCCAATCAGTTCCCCAGACTAGATTTTCCATGACGTCAGTCTTGCATACAATGATATCCGACCCCTCAGTTGAACTGACACTCCAAGAGATCCTACTGCCTCATCTGGAATTGTCGTAAGTGATACAACACTTGACTACCCTTTCTGTTTGAGATTAGGGCTGAGTTTGTATTTCAGTTGCTAAGCCTTGTCTCTAACACAGGATATCAGGGTATCTGCCCAATTGAGATTTCCACAGAACTGAAATATTATAGTCATGTCATATTATTATATAATATGGATATAATATAATATAATATTATATATTATAATATAATATGAATAAAATATAATATAAATATTATAGTCATTATGTCATTGTTTTCTACTTTAAAAAAGAGATTGTCAAGGACTTTGATGTTTGTCCAATCCCCAGGCCTCTGACACACATAGGGAGTGTTTCATGGCTGTTTTACACATCCCTAGTGGGAGATCACCACAGCTATGCATGGATCTCTTTTATCCTCATCAGGTTAAATTAGTTATTGTGTATTATACATGTGATACAACCTAATTCTTCAACTTGCATTGTGGCCAAGAATCCATCTGTTTAGACATACCTAGCACAGAATTTAGAATTTATGGAAAATTAAAGATGGGCTGATATTTTTTTCATTATACTTACAAATAACTGTAGGTATGAAGTTCACTACTGGACACAGTGATTCACTCGATATCAAAAGGGAAAACCCAGTGAGACATCTACATTCTGAAACAAGCCTAAACAGAGACATGAGCTTCCTTTTGTGCCTTATTGATTACATAACAGCTAAGACTGCAGTTACTAGGCTGACAGAAAATTTGAGATTTTGTACAGTATGAAACTAAAGCTGCAATCCAAATTATAAAACTGCATAGAAACACTGAAGTAGGATGCTCTATGTTCTTTTTTTTTTTTTTAAAGAGAGTTTCACTTTGTCACTCTTTATAGAGTACTGTGCCATCATAGTTCACAGAGACCTCCATCTCCTGGATTCAGGTGATTCTCTTGTCTTGGACTCCCCATTGGTAAAATTACAGGCACCTGCCTCAATGTCCAGCTATTTTTTGTTTCAGATTGCCCAAGATCATTTTTGAACTCATCATCCTATGCTGAATCACCACTTCAGACATCAAAAATGGGATGATTTTCAAACTCGGTTTTGTTGCCAGGGCTCGTTCTTCATGCCCGTCATTTTCACAATTTAGGAGGCCAAGTCAGTTGGATAGTCTGAATTTCTGAATTGGAGACCAGCCTCAGCAATAGATAGATGCCCATTGCTGAAGAATAGTAAATGACTGGATGTTATGCAGGTTCCTAGTATGTCAGCTGAGGGAATAGGTTCATTAGATGAGAACACTTGAAGTTGACTGAAACCTATGATACCAGGGTACTCCGTTAAAATCAACTAAACAAGACTGTCTCAAAAAATAATTAGAATAAACCATTCATATTGTAGGTACTCCTCACTTTTAGTTTTTTTTTTATTTTATAAATACAGAAACCTATTTTATTTATCAAACTCAATAAAATTGTGTGGCATATACAGATACAGCAATATCCAACACTTGTGCTTATAAGATTTTCTTATATCAATCTCCTGAGTACCTGGGACTATATCTGCTTATCACAAAGCCTTGCTATCATTTTTATATTTTACCACAGATCTAGTGTGAAAAAAAAATTGACCTAGATTAGATGACAACTGGAGAAATTATTCTCTCATAGGAAAATTTTTTTCCTACAATTCTGATTAGTCAAAACTTTAGATTTTACATAGATTTTACACTCTGACCCTTTCGTATTGTAGATTATTATAGTCACTCTAATCTGTCCACACAGTGAATTCATGACTCAAGTCAGGTTTTTTTATTCAAACTAAAATATTTATGTTCTAAATTTCACCCCTTCTGTTGCACTTTTCAATGTGGACCAATATTCCCTTGCCCCAATCAGTCCAGGGCATCTCTGGATGACATCTACCCATCCGATCAACTGGCAGACTCCTACGAAACCAACTGCAAAAACACTTTTCCTGAGACATTGTTCACTCCTATCCCCAGAGACCACAGCAAATCTCTTCATTTATGTAGTATTGCATTTCATCTACCTACTGACCTTTCCTTGGGATTTTGATCTTTGAGATTGTAGCTAGCAGAATTTCTTTCTTTCTTTCTTTCTTTCTTTCTTTCATTATTTATTTATTTCTTTATTTCTTTATTTCTTTCTCTCTCTATCACACTGTCTCTCTCGCATTCTTTTTTCTTTCTTTTTTAAAAGTTTCTTATAGCATAACTGTGTACATTAATGCAATCATGGGGTACAGTGTGCTGTTTTCGTATATATTTCGTATATATACTCTCATCAAACTGGTCAAGATAACTTTCATGTTATTTTCTTAGTTATTGAGTTAAAACGTTCATACTCTGTGTTTAGAAAGATTTACCTGTATCCTTGTAAGATAAACCATAGAGGTGGCCCCACTAATCTCCCATCCCCTCACCTGATTCACCCCTCTCACCTTGCCCTCCCACCCAGAGAGAGAGAGAGAGAGAGAGTGGTAACTGTGTACATTAATGAACTCCTGGGGTACAGTTTGGTGTTTTCACAAACAATCTGAAACACTTCCATCAAACTAGTTAACATAGCCTTCATGTAATTTTCTTAGTTATTGTGTTAAAACGTTCATATTCTTCTCATAGAAAGATTCACTTGTACCCTTGTGAGATGAACCACAGAAGTGAACCCTTGAATCCCCCTCTCTCCACCTATTCCCCTCCCCCACCTGCTTTTCCATATCTTTACCCTGGTCTTAGGTTATAGCTTTCATATAAATGTATAAATTAGTTTCATAATAGGGGTGTGTACATTGGATACTTTTTCCTCCATTCTTGTGATACTTTGCTCAGAAGATATTTTTTAAAAATGGATTTTATTCCTTTTTTTTTTGAGACAGAATCTCACTATGTTGCCCTTGGTAGAGTGCTTTGTTGTCACAGCTCACAGCAAGCTCAAACTCATGGGCGTAAGCGATTGTCTTGCCTCAACCTCCCAAGTAGCTGGGACTACAAGCTCCTGCCAAAATGCCCTGCTATTTTTTTCATTGCAGTTGTCATTGTTGTTACTGTTTTTTTTTTTCAGCTATCCCTGGCAGGGTTGAGCCCACCAGCCTCGGTGCATGTGGCCTGTGCCCTACCCATTGAGCTATATTATAAAAAGTAAAATGTGGCATCTATTTTTATGTTTTAAAATCTTTATTTTGAAATGTTCCTATATATCATTTAAGCTAATATTCTTCTGTTACAAATGGGTGAACTGAGCCCAGAGTGAATAAGCACCTTTCTTGTATATATGTAGCCTTTTCAGACCCAACCTGAGATTAAAATCCAGGCCAATTCTCTTTCTAAACTGCTGCTCAGACAACTGTCAAAGGGACATACCAGGCTCTATTGAGAAAAGAGATAAACTGTCTGCCTTTGTTCTTGCAGCCATTATACTGTGGGAACACATGTGTACTGGGGGATCTTCCCATGCCCCTCCTCCAGGCACAGAGCTTAGCAGTCAGGAACTGACTGTGTTGTTGAAGAGGGAGAGTCCCTGGGGGTGAGGGGAACTTTCCCAGCAGAAGGCTGTTACTGCATTGGGCCTCTAAGAGGCTCTTTAAATATGGATTGTATCCTTCATCAGTATTACATTTAGAACTCAATTTTCATTCATTCTGAGTACAGAAGGTTGGTTTGTCTCTGAAATTCAATGACATTATATGTTTTGATATCTTAGGTGACATGTCCACATAAATAACATTAACACAAGAACAGCAAAGGTCATAACTTTCCTTATTACTGAAGATAAAATTTAATGAGCTAGATCACAGGCTGCTTTAAAAACAGCCGTGCCAGGTTAATGGGGCTCTGCCACTGGAGCCAATTACACTGGGTACAATTACATCCTATTCTAATGCTGTAAGTCAGGGTTACACAAAGATTCTGTCTCTGGGTAATTACTAGCTAGGAAGCAGGTGAGGGGAAACTAAGCAAATTGTCACTGATCATACAAGAGACACACAGAGAGCACAGAGCTTGTAGCTATTCCGGGTGCGTGTGTGTCATCTGTTGCTAAGAAGGAGCTGACTTCGCAGTCAGAAAGCCCTCTTCTTTTAGCACTGACCAAAAGGATATGTGATTTCAAAGACGCTTTTAGAAAAGTAGCTGAAAAGTGAATAGTAGAAGAGGGGGAGGAATAACTCAGAAAGCCCTTCTTTATTAAGACTGTTTCCCTGATGATTTTGGAAGATTTAGCAGGCTGACATTATTGATTTTTTTCCAACCTAAATACAGAGAAATGTTACCAAAACCTAAAGTGATATAATAAAATCTGAACAAACAAACCTCAAAGATTGATTTAATAAAAGCCCTCCTTAAATTCTCTGTTATTCTTGCCCTCCTGGCTATTTACAGGTCCTTTACTACACATGGCTACAAGGGGGCCATTGAAGAGCCTTCTGACAATTGAAGATCCATCAGAAACATAGATGAAAACACTTTGAAATTTCAAAGTATCAGAATTTCTGTATCATCTTATGGATCAATCTGCACACTATTGATTTTTGAAAAGCCTTTGAGGAAAGAATACATCTGCTTCTTCAAGTGAAGCATAAGTGTCCCTGTTATCAGTGAGTAAATATCTAAAATTCTAGAGGAGTGGGGGAGTAATGTTTTCTGAATGAAAGAATCAATGACATTTATTGGAACTGTGGGAAAGTCACTGCAGACAAGGGCAGCTGTATTTCTGAGTGCTTCCTTTTGAGATGTTTATAAAGGGATTAGCATTAAATAAATGACGCAAGCAATGTCAGTTTATTGGAATGTCCTTTGTTTCCAAGAGGTTAAGATTTTAAAAATAATTCCTAATATTGGTTGTTCAGACTACAATTGGAAAGATTTAACAGAATGACAAGACATTTTAAAGATCCTTTCAAACTAGTGAAGTAATTTGTGGTAGAGTAGAAACAAAGGAGCCAGAGAGACTAGTTGGTATAGGGTAAAGTTACATCATGTTGCTACTGCCTGCCATGAGATTAAATTTTGGTGATATTGCTCTTTTTTATTATTCAAAGAAGAGAGAGAAGATGATGCTTTTTATTAAATCTATAGTATTCATTCTGCTCTTTTTCAGTCTCTAAACAAATACCATTTCTCAAATCCTTCATTTTTTATTTTTTTTGCTATGAATCTCCAGAATGTTATTTTTTTTAGGCATAAGTTAAGATTGCTATCCTTTTGGGACACTATCTTCCTCAGGGATTATTTAAGAATGTTTAATAATTTGAAGGGGACTTGAATCATTCCTAGCAAAGCTATCTCATGTAATTGCCCTTGGCAACAAATTCCCCAAGTGCTCTCAATAAATCAAACAACAGAATACTCCCCAACATGTCATTCTACTATTTTTAGTATTCAGTTGTACTTAATGCCGTCTCAATAAAGGAGAAAGCCTCACTAAAAATGTATTTTATTTGGGAGTCTCTCAAGAAATGATTCAGTCTTCCTTTCCGCTAAATTGATCCAATGCCGATCTGTCTCAGATAACTGCAATGTTCTAACATAGATTTTCTGTAAAGGCAAACAGACAAACATTGGTCAGTCTTGTCATTCAGGTAAGTGCTGAGTAGCACTAGGGAGAAAATAGAATAGCATACACTTTGATATAAGCATATAAAATGAAGATACATCTGTTGTAAGCAATACATCCAACACCATAGATTGCTCACTATCAGCTAGAACTAGTGTAAACCAAGAATGATGTATGGCCAAGCTTTCATGCTTTTAAAAATCAGAAATGATTGAGGTTTGCTCTAATATCAAAAGGTCCACATTAGAGACAAAAAAAAAGATTCAGAAATGCATTTTCCTATCCATGGCAGAATTAAACTTTCTTGAAATGGAGTCTAAGAATGTCCCAGATCAGTTCATCTTCTACAACTTAGTTACTCCAAAACTGGCCTGTAGAGCAGCAATATCAGCATCACCCAGGAGCTTGTTGGAAATACACAATTTTGGACCCTATACCAGACCTAAGAAATAAGAACTTCTATCTTGTAAATGTCCCCAAGTGATTTTTTAACACATTAAAGTTGAGAATGGCTGCCTAAAACACAATAGGCTATGAAGTTCCAAGCTTGCCTTCATTATAATTTCTGTTAGAGAGCATTTAAAATATTATGGACCCAGGTATGGATTCAGTTTCTTGATTCTCCTGACTGTTCCACACACACATTTGTCCCTATGGGACAGGAAATAATTATTAATAAATGACTATACTAAAGACAGCATGAGGTTAGAGTTAATATGCTCAATTCCTGACTTCCCAGTAGTTCTGTGAACCTGACCAAGATGCTTTTTATCTGTAGTTGTCATTACTTTCATTACAAAATTGGGTTAACACTACCTGTGTGATAGTGTTGTTAAGGGAGTGGGCTAAGATGATGTAAAAAGAATGCTTAAATAAATCTAAATCTGACCTCAATTGGAAATAATAACTGTTGTCTGAGGATCATCTCTGAATTTCCCCCTGAACCTAATTAATTAATTTCTCTTCTCTGGCTAACTCTGCAGCTTGTTGCCTCAAAGATATTAAGCAAGTTAACATCAAATACATTTTTATATTTTAGGCTCACGTTTTCTCAAAGCAATAGAATGTTTGGCCTCATCACAAGTTCACCATTGTTCACTTTGAGCGATTTAGCCCTCAAAATGGCACGTGAATAAAGAGCAAATAAAGGAATCTGAAAAACTGTCTTCTAACATTATAATGTAGGTGAATCAATCCTGCCTGAGCCTCACTGCAATTAGAAAATCCTAGAGTAACTAAGATATGATTTTATGACCATCTGCCATGCTCTGGTTTATAGAATTATAAATTCTATATAACACAAACTAATTTATCCAGAAGGCTCTTCTTTTTTAGCTTGACCATTTGTTCATCCAGCATAACTCTGAATTATCCAGGTATGATTATTAATATTCCCTATTTAATTTTTTTTTTTGCAAATTTTGGCCGGGGCTGGGCTTGAACCCGCCACCTCCAGCATATGGGGCCAGCACCCTACTCCTTTGAACCACAGGCCCCGCCCCCTATTTAATTTTTTAAAACTAATATACTAGCCTGTATGATAAATGATATGGCCATCTATAAGCAGGCAATTTTTCTATTCAAAGTTAAATTGCAAGTACAGAAAAAATGCTGCCCTTGTTTTGCCTAACTAGCTCTTCAAACAGTTGCTGCTGATATTGAACCTTATAAATGTCATCAGGCTTTCCATTTTTATGCAGGGCCTGATATTCCCTGTTGCATTCAGTGACCTTTTACATTCCCTACTATATATTCCTTCTATTCCAAGGGGGTTAAAACTTGAGACTATATCTGCTAGTCTGCCATGCCAGCTGAAGTTCATATAGGTCTTAGATTTCATGGTAAGAGCTATTATTATTTTTTCTTTTTTTTTATTAAATCATAGCTATATACATTAATGCAATCATGGGGTACAGTGTGCTGTTTTCATATTCAATTTGAAATATTTTCATCAAACTGGTTAACATAACCTTTATGTCATTTTCTTAGTTATTGTGTTAAGACATTTATATTCTACTTTTAGAAAGATTCACTTGTACCCTTGAAAGATAAACCATAGAGATGATCCCATCAATCACCTTCCCTCCACTCATCCACCCCACTCCCCCTCCCCATATTCTTAGGCTACAATTAGGTTATAGCTTTCATATGAAAGCTATAAATTAGTTTCATAGTAGGGCTGAGTACATTGGATACTTTTTCTTCCATTCTTGAGATACTTTGCTAAGAAGAACATTTTCCAGCTCCATCCATGTAAACATGAAGGAGGTAAAGTCTCCATCTTTCTTTATGGCTGTATAGTATTCCACAGTGTACATATACCACAGTTTATTACAAGCCATCCCAGCACAGTTTTAGTTTTTACCTTTTGCACAAATTTCAGCTTATTTGAGATTGAGTAAACCATAAAGCATCTTCTTGGCTGATACTAATATTTTGTTAAGTTTCCCATCAGCTCCAAGGGGTTGCGGGGGGGGGGGGGGCGGGAGTTTCTACCATGTATCAATAGTCCCACTTTTTAGAGGGAGAGTGGGCATCCCACAGCAGTGTCATTATTCAGAGTCAAAACCCATCTTGTGATATAATACACACTTCCAAACATAGAAGGAGAAACAATAAGCCCTGATGGTCTCTGTGTCAGAGCATCAAATCATCTAGAAGGAAACCTATGATGCCACCTTTGCCATTTCATTTTAGCCAAGCACAGCTTTTGAGTTTCTAAAGCTCATATATAGCCATAGGTATTTGGAGAAAACCACGCTACCCATGAATGGGAGAATAACTATGGTATATTGGGCAAGGGTAAGCCTGGCAGAGGCGGCCTATTGCAAGGCGTGCTGCTTATCTGGTCTGTTCATTCTAGGAACCAAAATCTTGTCTGAAGTTGTAGAGAATGCCTGCTTACTACAGTATATGTATCACTATATAGGCAGTTCTCAGGTTACGAATGAGATATGTCCTATAGGTTTGTTTGTAAGTTGAATTTGAATGTAGAACTGCTACCTATTACCTGTAATAAACACCACTTGTAAGTGCAAATTTTATATAAGTCAGATGTTTGTAACTTAGGGACTGCCTATAATTTTTTAAAGAGATTATTCAATGCTAGATTTTGTAGACACAGAAAAAAGCATTAATTCAGAATGACTAAATTGACATATTTATGTAGAGCAGTGGTTTTCAACCTTCCTAGTGCCACAACCCTTTAATACGGTTCCTCATGTTGTGGTGACCCCCAACCATAAAATTATTGTCGTTGCTACTTCAAAATAATTTTATGTTTGGGAGTCACCACAACAGGAGGACCCATATTAAAGGGTCGCAGCTTTAGGAAGGTTGAGAACCACTGATGTAGCGTTTTCCTTATAAAAAATTCAATCAGGCATATTTACCTATAATGAACTCTATGCCCTCTCTATTGTGGCTCAGATAGTTAACAATGAATTCCTCCGCAGTAGGAATTGTTGAAATACTTTTCCAAATGTTGTCTAGGAGAATTGTCTGTGTTTTGACAGTCTGCTCCCTCTGGCCCAGGTTCTGCACACGCTCCTGTTTACAGCTCACACTGTTTTCCTATCAAGTGCCTTATACTATTGACAGGGGACTTTTTTAATATTAAATCATAAACACATAGATCACATTAATGCAGCATTCCTAATTTTATATGAAATCAGGACAGAGGACTTTCAGTCTTTGTTATCTACAGTGGCTTAAAGTTTGGATTTTAAGTTCTGCAAATAAATCAATTGCAGTTTAGAGATGCTGCTAGTTTCTTACTGAAAAATGTTTGAAAAAATGTTTGTCCCGAGTTACATCTTACTCACAAGGGGCTTCTCCCTAATTGTTTAGTCATTGGCCAGTTTGTTTTTCTCAAATGCTACCTCTAAGTTTTGCCACTGGCAGCAAAGCTTCAGGAGGGAAAGACAGAGGGGTGGGAGGTGGGGAGAGCTGCTTTATAGCCCCTCAGATTTCGGTGGGAAGAAAAATGTGTAGCTCCAATGTGAGCTGAAGAAAGCCTCCATTACTGGGAAGAGGTCAAAGATGCCCGGAGCGACACTATTTTAAAAGGAGCTCTGGCTGCAGCGACCCTGGATTTTACTCTTTAACCAGTTTCCTACTTTGTTTTGAACAGGCTTCAGAACAGTCTCTCAAAAACAAAAATAAAAAATAAAACAAGCAGAAAGCACTCTGGAGTTCTGGCTCTTAAAAGAGCTAGCAAATAGAGTGAGTTAAAAAACTTAAAAGGATTATGGTTGAAAGGAGAAAGTGTTATTTGGTCTTGCCAAATTTCAGGATGATCAGATTCTTTTATCAGCTCAGTAATTTTCTACAATCAAGCTTTTCTATATGACTCTTGGGTTAATCATCTTCATTTCACTTCCTGCAACCCTCCGCTTCCACTCCCTTCTTCTTGCTTCTCTCTAAGCCCATAGTTCCAGGGCCAGCTAGGTTTTGCACAAGACACGTTTCCCAAACTAAATTCTGCAGAACCCTGTTTTACAGCTTTTAGAAAGTATGCTGTGCTGAAAATAATACCAAAAAGGCTGGATTATATTAAGGAACAATGTTCATTGGTTTCAGGACTCCTCGGAGCTTTAACCTGTTAATGTGTATTGTAAATTGCAAACAGGGCCAGCACACCCATGTTTCTCAAGTTCATGTGATTTTGGACTGTTTCGTGGTATCTGTAAGTTAACTTTAAGAGTTTTTAGTGTACCCAAAAGATGGTTTGGGGAATGCTGGCCTAAGAACATTCTCCAAATGGGTATTCTGAAATATATCTTTACACTACCCAACCCAAGTGCTGTAAGGAATGAGTAAGGAACATAAATTCAGTTCTTTTTTTCTGCCTCCATAGCAGTCCAGGGCCTGCACCCAGCCAGACATATCTGAGTCACTTCTGACTCCAGCGCTTTCCTTCAGCTCCTAAGCTCAGCATTCAAAGCCACCATGCTGTGGCTCCCAGCTACCTGGCCAATTTTACCACCTGTGGGATGTTTGAGGAGGGACTATACGCAGACAAGGTAACGGCATCTCTATCACCAACCCCTCCATACGGAAGTATTCCTTCCTGGAATCCATCCCTAGACTCTCCCGCCTCTGCCCTTTTCTTTTCTATCCCCTTCACCATAAATATATTTTCTTTTCATCCCCACTTGTCAAATCCCACCATGCTGTGAGGGCAATCTTGAATGCCTCCTCTCTCGGGTGGCCCTTCTCTAGCCCCCCTTTTCAGAACTGTAAGCTGTTCCTTCTGTCTTCTTTGAACCATCATGGGCCCTTTGATTGCTTTTCACGGTGTTTAACATACTGCCTTCAATGATTATTTATCATGGGCTTTCTTATCTTATTTAATAGTATTAACTTCTTTTTTCCCAGCAGAAAACAGAAACTAAATTAATGCTAAGCTCTATCAGTTGCACCTCTACTACATGCCAAGTATTCTGCAAGATGCTTTACACACCATTCCTCACCAACTCTGAAAAGTTACTGTTATTACACCCTTTTCATAAATTGGGAAAAAGTCAAATCACTCAAGCATCTTAGCTGATAAATGGCGACTAGATTTTTGGCCCTAGACTCTGCTCTACCTGCACTTCAAGCCCCTAGGCTAAAAGAAGTGGCTTGTAGTCTTATCAAGGAAACACTTCTACAAAATGTTCTACTTAGCGAATTGCACAGTCCATAACCACCAGAACCTTCATTATAATACTAAAGTAGAATCCCCAATTTTTTTGATTTCAGTAGATTTAGGGTTACAAATGGTTTTTGGTGACATGGATGAACAGTAGAGTGGTAAATCCAGGTTTTTAGTGGACCCATCATCTGAATAGTAGACATTGTATCTAACAGGTAATTTTTCATCTATAACCCCCAACCCTTTCCCCTTCTGAGTCTTCAATGTTCCTTAATACTCTGTGTGTCCTTGTGTAGCCATGGTTTAGCTCCTACTTATAAGTGAGAACATATAGTATTTGGTTTTCCATTCTTGAGTTACTTCACTTTAACCTAGAATAATAGCCTCTAGTTCCACCCAAGTTTCTGCAAAAGACATTTTTTGTTTTTGTTTTTATGGCATCGGTATACATATATACATACATACACACATCCCACATTTTCTTTACATCCTTATCGGTTGGTGAGCACTTAGGTTGATTCCATATCTTGTGATTATGAATTGTGTTGCTATAAACATTCTGGGGTTGCTGTCTTTCTGATATAATGACTTCTTTTTGTTTGGGGAGATACCCAATAGTGGGATTGCTGGATCAAATGCTAGGTCTACTTTTAGTTCTTTGAGAAATCTCCATAGCGTTTTTCATAGAGGTTGTGCTAATTTATATCCCTACCAATGATGTGTCACATCCCCTTATCTCCCTGTCCCCCTCTGCACAGGAAGGAAACAGGAGTGACACAGATTAGAAGTACAAGCTTGCAAGAGGCCGGCTAACCTTAAGGGCAGGGTAGCCCCCAGCAACCTCTGCAGGATCTATTTATTGGTACCTGACAGGAGAGGGGAGTATTAGACAAAGACTGCAAGCTTCAGGATTGCCGAGGGCTGGGGTTCTCTCTCCTGGCTAAGCTGATGAGTTGCCTGAGGTTTCTCTCCCAAGCAGCAAATCATCTTGCTCAGAGGCCTTCCGCTCTCAGCATCCTCTACAACAACATAAATATTCCCTTTTCACCACATCTATGCCAATATTGATGGTTTTTGACTTTTTAATAACGGCCGTTTTGACTGACGTAAGGTAATATCGCACTGCATTGCCCTGATAATTAGTGATGTTGAACAGTTTTCATATGTTTGTTAGGTATTTGCGTATCTTCCTAAAGGAGTGTTTTAATAAGAGGTTTTATAAAGACTTCAGCAGGATTATTGAGAATGACTAAACCATTCTCAGTAATAAAAATCATATCAGGGCAGTGCTTGTGGCTCAGCGGGTAGGGCACCAGCCCCATATACCAAGGGTGGTGGGTTCAAGCCTGGCCCTGGCCAAATTGCAACAAAACATAGCTGGGCATCATGGCAGATGCCTGTAGTCCCAGCTACTCGGGAGGCTGAGGCAAGAGAATCGCCTAATCCCAGGAGTTTGAGGTTGCTGTAAGCTGTGACACCACGACACTCTACCCAGGGTGATAAAGTGAGACTCTGTCTCTACCAAAAAAAAAAAAATCATACAAAGTGGTTGTATTACACATTCTGATTCCAATCATCAATTCTTATCTACCATGAGTTAGTGGAACCTTAAGTCATGTAGCCTTTAGTAAAATACAAAGTCTGACAATGAAGTTGGAGAGCTCATCCGAGAAAAAGTCTGCTGGCATTGTACCCCGAGGGGCGCACTTCAGCCATGACCACAGTGATGCTCAGCAATGAGGCAGGTGGCATTTTTCCCCAGATGAGTTTGTGAACTTAAATGTCAGGTCCTGTATACTCAGTTTTCCTCTGGGCCCTTTCTCTTTGAGTTCCTATTTTATTCTTAAAATTTTATGCTGCTCAGGGATAATAATAGTAACTTCTATGGCAAAATTAAAATAATGGTGATGATAATAAATAGATAACAAAAAATATTCAGAGTCTATCATTGTATTTGCTAGGTAAGGCATTAGCTGCTTCATATATATTACTAATTTTCATTATAATTCTATGATGTTTCATTTTCCTCATTTTAACCATGAGAAAACTGAGACTCAGGGAGACTAAACAGCTTGCCTAAGGTCATGCAGTTAGTAAGAACGGCTCCGAGATTGGGGTCTATATAACACTTACTGCAAAACTAGTGGTCTTCAAACTGGGGTTCACGTCCCATTGGGGAATGCAAACAAAATTTAAGATATACGATGTATAATTTAAGGAAATAGGTTTCCAGCCCCTCTCATTATGATATTCCTTTCTAGAGAATGGATCTGTGTCCACAATAGCTCTTCATATCCCTTATCTATTTCAAATCTCACTATGGGCACATTCCCCCAGAATGTAGACACCTCCAAGTGCCAGCAAAGGGAAAGCTTCCTTTGATGGGTAATGACGATACCATGAACCCAGGCTTCTGCCTTTCCTAGTTTTACTCTTCTTTCTGTTAGAGGTGGAGAGTGGCATTCCCTGTGCTGACAAGTTCTGATTCAGATATATGCTGGTGTAGGGTGCTGGAAGAAGTGATAATTTTGTTTAATAACCTTGCCTCTTTCATTTTCTATTGACTGACTATTTAGAGAGAATTTTTCTTACTTTGTTGCCCTGGGTAGAGTGCTGTGGTGTCACAGCTGACAGCAACCTCATCTCTTGGGCTTAGGCTATTCTCTTGCCTCAGCCTCCAGAGTAAGCTGGGACTACAGGCTCCCGCCACAAACCCAGCTATTTTAGAGGCGGGACCTTACTCTGGCTCAGGGCAATCCACCTGCCTCTGCCTCCTGGAGTCCTAGGATTATAGGCATGAGCCACTGCATCAGCCTTAGAGACCATCCACAAGAAACATGAAATGCTAATATAAAAGCAGTACCCTGAACCCCATAAATGCATCAATGTACAAAGTTATGATTCAATAAAAAATAATTAATTATTAAAAAAATTTAAAAAACAAGAAAAATAAAAATGAGTTTAAGACATTTAAATGTGAACTTTTCCCCAGCTATTTAAGGGAGTATTATTGCTTAACTCCTTTACAGCTAGAAAGCAAGTCATCTCTAAACAATAATATAGGGTAGTGACATAAATTGTTTTAATTGTAATAGGAAGCTTTTAAAAGATACATTAGCAAAAGAACACAAATAAAACTTTTTTTTTTTTTTTTTTTTGCAGTTTTTTGGCTGGGGCCAGGTTTGAACCTGCCACCTCTGGTAATTGGGCCGGCACCTACTCCTTGAGCCACAGGTACTGCCCCACAAATAAAACTTTTATGTGATTACTTTCTCAGAACTGGTGGTTAAAACTTATATTATGTTATAAAATCATATTATTAAATATTTATTATACTTACAATCAATCTTTATTTTATCTTATAAAATTTTAAAATTATTTTTAGCTCATTAACAAAAAGTAAAGTTATATGCTAGTGGCCAAATCTACATACAGGAAAAGTCTGATCACGATTCATATCACTAGGAAATGTATTCCCAACGTAATTTTATGTATTATTATAATAAATATTTATAAAATATTTATTTTTTGTAATTACTGTTTAACATCATCATCATAATAATGTAATTGAAAAATGTTTTAAACATTTAATACCTTAGGTTACAAGAAGCAAATAAAATTTATTTTTTATTACTGGTATGATGGAGTAAACAAAGAGTTTATAAAATATATTAGGATAGATATTTTTGCTGGGAAAGAGAATAGAAAAATGAAGTCAAGAGGAACAAAGAAAGCTATTAAATTTCCAAATGTTTAAAAAAAGCTTTCTTATATTTTTAAAGTGAATAATGTTGGGTATCAAATGGTAATGATATTATATTTCATTGGACATTGCAACAGTTTTGTTTTAAAATATCATTATTTACAATGTAACAGAAATTATGTTCTAGTATATATAATTTTATATGTCAGTTTAAATATATGTGAGAGGTACATAGTTTTCAAGATTTGGGGGTATGCATGCAACAAATGTGAAGATTTCTTTTCTTTTTTTTTTTTTTGAGACGGAGCCTCAAGCTGTCCCCCTGGGTACAGTGCTGTGGCATCACAGCTCACAGCAACCTCCAACTCCTGGGCTCAAGCAAGTCTCCTGCCTCTGCCTCCCAAGTAGCTGGGACCACAGGCGCTCACCACAACGCCTGGCCATTTTTTGGTTGCAGCCATCATTGCTGTTTGGTGGGCCTGGGCTGGGGATTTGAACCTGCCACCTTGGGTGTATGTGGCTGGCGCCTTAGCCACTTGAGCCACAGGCGCCCAGCCAATGTGAAGATTTCTAATGATACAGAATATCATTTCTAATGATACAGATTAACATTTATCAATGTTCATTTTTTTTTTTTTTGTTTTTTGAGAGGAGTCTTACTTTGTTGCCTGGGCAGAGTGCCGTGGCATCATAGTTCATAGCAGCCTTGCACTCCTGGGCTCAAGCGATCCTTCTGCTTCAGCCTCCCCAGTAGCAGGGACTAGAGACACTCGCCACAACACCTGGCTAGTTTTTCTATTTTTAATACAGATGAGGTCTTACTCTTGCTCAGTCTGTTCTTGAACTTCTGAGCTCAAGGGATCCTCCTGCCTCAGCCTCCCAGAATACTAGGATTACAGGTGTGAGCCATTGCACCCAGCCATACATGTTCATTTTTATAACAGGACTCTGTTACAAAATGATTTTGCTGAATATTACTCAAAGTACAGTCTTTGATTACTGTCTTTAATTATTGTTTCTGGGGGGAGCTTTCTTTACCCTCAAAATGTACTGCCTGCCCTACCAGTTAGAGACAGGTTGCAAGACATTGCAGTTCTCTGCCTATCGAAGGCCTCTTCTGTGTTCTGGAGGATGCATGCACTCTCAGAGCCAAGGTACTGGGAGAAGTGTTTAAAACCTGCTGGGAGCAAGAGTTACTTCCAATTGGTGTCTGAAGTCTAGAGAGATCCCTCTGTTGAGTGGTCTGGTAACATGTTCTGGTGACAACATTAAAATTTTCCGGGAAAAGGCAGCTCACAGGCACTGCTGGCAGGACTGATCTCCTGTAGAGTAATCAATCATTCTGCTTTGCCCAGGACTCTCACATTAGCACTGCAAGTCTTGCTTTACTGAAAAACCATTCCCTGGTATGTGAAAGGTCCCTCTTTTCAGTGACAGGTGTGGAAGGTTGGGAGGGAAACTACAAACACGTACAATGGCTCAAAAAATTGGAGCTGAAAGCAACACTAATACAGTGTCAAATGGATCAGCATTTTGTAGTCACTGTTGCTGCTTTTTCCCCAGACCTGGATGCTGACAGCCATGATTTACAGTTCACAATAATAGAGTATTCTTGTTGCTTCACTCAGTAATGCAGCTTAAGTGCATTGTAATTGTGACTGTTCATCTTTGACTTTTCCTGTCCTTCCTATCAAGTCCTGGTTAAATTTTTAACATTGTGCTTTATAGAAAGTGCTAGTTAAATTTTTAGCATTGTAAATCTTTGGACTGCATTTGCTAAGAGTTCAGATAATGAAAACGAGAGTGATTAAAATAGCAACACTATCATGACCCAGATGGTGTCAAAGAACTCTAGATGACTAGGTTCTTTTTGTGACTGATGGAAGGATACGTACAACTGGATGGAGAGACATGAATGATCGAGGAAGAACTTCCCTACACAAAATGGGCTAAAGAATTTGTGATTGGGAATGGTAGAGAAAGAGATTTGAAAGCACTTATAGACATTGACTCTCACAAGTTTGGGACAACTAGGCTTTTATTTTTTATTTATTTAGAGACAGGATCTCACTATGTCACCCTTAGTAGAGTGCTGTGGCGTAACAGCTCACAGCAACCTCCAACTCTTGGGCTTAAGGGATTCTCTTGCCTCAGCTTCCCAAGTAGCTGGGACTACAGGTGCCCACCACAACGCCTGGCTATTTTTTGGTTGCAGTTGTCATTGTTTAGCAGGCCTGGGCTGGGCTCAAACCCGCCAGATTTGGTGTATGTGGCTGGCGCCCTAAATCAATCAGGTGTTCTCATCTCACTAGAAGACACCAATTCTCAATGAAAAATAGTGATCACTGAATTAGACTGGGCATACCACACTAACAAATATGCATTATTTGTTCTATGAAACTCAGTAAGGTTACATTTTCCGATGTAGAGATTGCATTAAGTTGTCCTTTGGGTGGGCAATAAAGGTGATTTTCCTAACAAACATGTTGGTGCCTTGCCATGTATGGCTGATTCTGTCAGATCTTACCAATAATCACATTGTTTATAGTATATCAAGTTATGCACCAAATCAAATCATGACAACAAAGGAAAGTATTGCCTCTTAGGTATGTTGATTTGGAAATGAGCTCAAATCGTCTTCTTGATGTCTATGACGATTTTAATGAAACACGAAACATAAGATTAGTGATATCCAAATGCAAACCAGAGTTTCCTCATCTACCTCATCTATACGCATATCCAGGAGTGCAAATATAAATCTTGACAAATTTCATTTAGTTTATAAACTTCCTTGCCAACAAAATGAACAGTTTTCAAACCTGGTAAATATCCTTCACACCTTGCATACAACCCTGGTGAAAAGGGGTATGTGATAATGAAACTTTCATAATTAAAGGTGTTGGTCAGTTTGCTTCCTCAAAATGTGCCAAAAACACTTAGTAAGACTGTTCCCTTTATAGAAATGAAGTGGGAGCTCCTTAGACCCGTGCCTGTGAGATGCTATCATTGATGCTGGCTATTGAAAAGCTGTTAAAATGTTGACCTGTTATAAAATCAATTTTCACTACTTGGGAGAAAAATGTTTTCTTTTTCTTTCTTTCTTTCTTTTCTTTCTTTTTTTTTTTTTTAGAGAAACAGAGTCTCACTGTGTCACCCTCAGTAGAGTGCTGTGGCATCACAGCTCACAGCAACCTCCAGCTCTTGGGCTTAGGTGATTCTGTTGCCTCAGCCTCCTAAATAGCTGAGACTACTGTCTATTTTTTTGTTGTTGCAGTTTGGCCGGGTCTGGGTTCTAACACACCACCCTCAACCCTTAGTATAACCCTCCTCACTGAGCCACAGGCGCTGCCCGAGAAGAATGTTTTCTAACATGACCAAGAATGGAGAAAACATTATAGTGTAACAGAGATGTATATGTTTTTTTCCGTAAACCATCTGATGATCTTTGAAGAGGATATCAGAGGTCCAGAAAAGGACAAATCAACTATAGTTGTATTGTTTGATAATATGTGTTGGTTGTGATAAAAACACAAAAAAAGACTCTTTTTTTTTTTTTTTTGGCTTTAGAACTAAAAAAAGAAAAAGTCACCAGTAAAGGGCAGGCAAGTTAAATAGAACTTTCTCAATGTTTTACTAAAACTTTAACTTATTTGGAATCCAGCTTCTATTTTACAAGTTCAAATTACCTCCGTGCCTTACAACCATTTTCCCTGAGCAGATGTTTAGCTTATGATATCCATACTTCGTAGTGTTTAAAAATGATGGGCATTTTAGACATAATCAGCTCTACAATTAATTTATAGATGCAAAGGACCCAATTGATAAATAACTGGTCTATCACTGTGAGCCAGAAGCTACCAAGGGAGTAGACTGTTTGGGGGATCTGAAAATAAATCCCTACAACTCTAAAGCTCTGTGGCTGCTGAGAAATAAGATTCTAACTATTCCAAGTTCAAGTATATTTGTTATACTATATTAAGTTTGATGTCACTACGTTTTACAGACACTAGGAATGATTGGAATGTGGGCTTGATGAGAGCGGAGCTACAGTTCAAAGTGAATGTGACTGTGTTCAGGTCATCACTACATAACAAGGAATTTACTAACGGTTATTGGCAGTCCAGAGAAGCATTATTGGTAAAAGCAAACCGAGTAAATTATTCTTCTGTATCATGGCACAGAAAGAAACATGTCACCATTACTTTTTGATAAATATTGATAATACTGGTTCACTTTGTCCTTAAAAACCTTACATTTGTGTATCTTACAATAAATGATACAGCTTATAAATTTAAGTTTCCAACAAAAAGTTAAAGTAAATGGCTGTATCGAACAAACACCATGAAAATACTTTTATATTTTTATCACACATATGTTAATTAATCCTATCATTATTACTAATTTACCCTGTTAAGTAGTCCTATCATTATTTTATTTAAAAAATAACATGTATGGCCAGGCACGGTGGCTTACGCCTGTAATCCTAGCACTTTGGGAGGCCCAGGTGGGAGGATTGCTTGAGTTCTAGAGTTCAAGATCAGCCTGAGCAAGAGCAAGACCCTGTCTCTACTAAAAATAGAAAAAACTAACTGGGCTTACTGACTGGTGCCAGTAGTCCCAGATACTCAGGAGGCTGAGGCAAGAGTATCTCTTGAGCCCAAAAGTTTGAGGTTGTGAGCTAGGTTGACACCATAGCACCTTACCAGGGGGACAGACTGAGACTCTGTCTTAAAAATGAAAAAAATTTAAAAAAAACATAATAATAACATGTATGTAACAGAAAAACAAATAATATAGAATAACATTAATAATTTCAAATAACTTTCTGTCTTTTATACTTTGTGCTAGTCTAGTAATAACGTATGAATAATAAGTTATATTAGGATTTTTTGGTGCAATATGGCTCTGTCCTTATCTGTTACCCTAAAACACTGTGTGAGACAGGGGCTTAGTTAATATAAGGACCAAAAATGAGTGTAGCTTATATGTTTGATAAGGTTTTGTTAATTTTCATATTTCTTGTTCCATGTGGGGAAAAACTTCCAGCCTTCAGGTGGGGGGGAACCTTATCTTTTAAACAGAGTCTAAGATTTGGATCCTAATATTTTCTTGGCTATGACAAAAATAATTTAAAAAATTGTTACTTTAAGCTAATCTCACCATTGAGTCAAGTGAAAATGGACATGTGGGTACAGAACGGTCTGTTCGTAATGGTGAGTGTCCAGGAACCCAATTGTCCCCCATCCTCCACACACATACCCTTTGTCCTGAATCTTGTTCTTCTCACACTCTCCAGGACTCTCCACTTTGACTTTTTATTTCAGGTCAATTTTCTAAGAGAATATCTTGTTTTTGTTTTTTTTTTAAATTTTTTTTATTGTTGGAGATTCATTGAAGGTATAAGAAACCAGGTTACAATGATTGCATTTGTTAGGTAAAGTCCCTCTTAAAATTGTGTCTTTCCCCCCAAAAGTGTGTCACACACTGAGACCCCCATCCCCCTCCCTCCTTCCCTCTCTCTGCTCTTCTGTCCTCCCACCCCCACTCTTTCCCTCTGCTCTCCCCTTCCCCCACCCCCCACCATGTACCAGGTTATTAATTGTCCTCATATCAAAATTGAGTACGTAGGATTCATGCTTCTCCATTCTTGTGATGCTTTACTAAGAATAATGTGTTCCACTTCCATCCAGGTTAATGCAAAGGATATAAAGTCTCCATCTTTTTAATGGCTGAATAGTATTCTATAGTATACATATACCACAGCTTGTTAATCCATTCCTGGGTTGGTGGGTGGGCACTGTTTCCACATTTTGGCAATTGTAAATTGAGCGGCAATAAACAGTCTAGTGCAAGTGTCCTTACGGTAAAAGGAATTTTTTTCTTCTGAGTAGATGCCCAGTAATGGAATTGCAGGATCAAATGGGAGGTCTAGCTTGAGTTCATTGAGGGTTCTCTATACTTCCTTCCAAAAAGGTTGTATCAGTTTGCAGTCCCACCAGCAGTGTACAAGTGTTACTTTCTCTCCACATCCACACCAGCATCTGCAGTTTTGAGATTTTGTGATGTGGGACATTCTCGCTGGGGTTACATGGTATCTCAGGGTGGTTTTGATTTGCATTTCTCTAATAATTAGGGATGATGAGCATTTTTCCATTATAGAAGGTTCTATTCATGTTTCTTGACCATTGATATGTGGGATTGTTGGCTTTTTTCATGTGGATTAATTTGAATTCTCTATAGTTCCTAGTTATCAAGGTTTTGTCTGATTCAAAATATGCAAATATCCTTTCCCATTGTGTAGGTTGTCTATTGGCTTTGGTTGTTGTCTCCTTAGCTGTACAGAAGCTTTTCAGTTTAATTAAGTCCCATTTGTTTATTTTTGTTGTTGCAATTGTCATGGAAGTCTTCTTCATAAAGTCTTTCCCGAGGCCAATATCTTCCAGTGTTTTTCCTACGCTTTCTTGGAGGATTTTTATCATTTCATGCCTTAAATTTATGTCTTTTGTCCATCTTCAGTCAATTTTTGTGAGTGAGGAAAGGGGCGGGCTCAGTTTCAGTCATTTACATGTGATATCCAGTTCTCTCAGCACCGTTTATTGAATAGGGAGTCTTTTCCCCAGTGGACATTCTTGTTTGGTTTATTGAAGATTAGGTGGCTGTAAGATGTCAGTTTGATTTCCTGGTTTTCTATTAGATTCCAAATGTCTATGTCTCTATTTTTATCCTAGTACCATGCTGTTTTGACCACTATGACCTTGTAGTACAGCCTAAAGTCTGTAAGGCTGATGCCCTCAGCTTTGTTTTTAATACTAAGAACTACTTTAGCTATGTGTGTGTTTTTCTGGTTCCATACAAAATGAAGAATTATTGTTTCCAAGTCTTGAAAGTATGATGTTGGTATTTTAATAGGGATGGCATTGAATGGGTAAATTGCTTTGGGAAGTATAGACATTTTAACAATGTTGATTATTCCTAGCCATGGGCATGGTATGTTCTTCCATTTGTTAATATCCTCTGCTATTTCTTTTCTTAAAGTTTCATAATTTTCTTTGTAGAGGTCCTCCACCTTTTTTGTTAGATATTTTCCTAGGTATTTCACTTCCTTTGAAGCTATAGTGAAGGGAATTGTGTCCTTAATTAGCCTCTCATCTTGACTGTTATTGGCATATACAAAGGCTACTGACTTGTGGACATTGATTTTATATTTTGAGACATTACTGGATTTTTTGATGACTTCTAGGAGTCTTGTGGTTGAGTCTTTGGAATTCTCTAGGTTTAAGATTATGTCATCAGCAAAGAGGGAGAGTTTGACCTCCTCTGCTCCCATTTGGATGCCCTTTATTTCCTTGTCTTGCCTAATCGTATTGGCTAGAACTTCTAGCACTATGGTGAATAGTGATGTGACAGAGGACAGCCTTGTCTGGTTCCAGTTCTAAGTGGAAAAGCTTTCGGTTTTACTCTATTTACTAAAATATTAGCTGTGGGTTTGTCATAGATAGCTTTGATCAGTTTAAGAAATGTGCCACCTATGCCTATAGTTTTCAGTGTTCTAATTAGAAAAGAATGCTGGATTTTTTTAATGCTTTTTTTGCATCTATTGAAAGGATCTTATGGTCTTTGTTTTTGCTTCTATTAATATGGTGGATAACATTCATGGACTTGTGTATGTTAAACCAGCCTTGCACTCCTGGGATGAAACCTACTTGATCATGATCTATGACTTTTTTGATGATAAGCTGTTATCTATTGGCCAGGATTTTGTTGAGAATTTTTGCATCTATATTCATTAGTGAAATTGGTCTGAAGTTCTCCTTAGTTGGGTCTTTTCCTGGTTTTGGTATCAGGGTGATGTTTGCTTCATAGGCCATGATGGAGAGAATTCCTTCCCCCTCAGTTTTCTGGAATAATTTCTGCAGTATGGGACTGAGCTCGTCTTTGAAGGTTTGATAGAATTCTTGTGTGAAGCCATCTGGACTAGGGCATTTTTTTATTGGAAGATTTTTAAAATTATTTCTTTGATATTAGTGTTTAAAATTGGTCTGTTCAGGAGATTTATTTCTTCCTGGCTAAGTCTGGGGAGAGGGTGTGATTCCAAATATTGATCCATTTCCTTCACATTGTCAAATTTCTGGGCATAGAGTGTCTTGTAGTACTCAGAGATGATCTCTTGTATCTCTGTGGCATCTGTTGTTATTTCCCCTTTATCACTTCTGATTGAGTAGAGATTTTACTTTTCTATTTCTAGTTAATGTGGCCAAAGGCTTATCTATTATATTTATTTTTTTCAGAAAAACAACTCCTTGTTTCATTGCTTTTCTGAATGGTTCTTTTATTTTCAATTTCATTACTCTCTGATTTAATTTTGGATATTTCTTTTCTTCTATTGAGTTTAGGCTTAGATTGTTCTTCTTTTCCCATTCCATAAGATGGCTTATGAGTTTGTTGATGAGCTCTCTTTCTGTTTTTCAGATGTAAGCATATAAATTTTCCTTTCAGGACTGCTTTTGCTGTATCCTACAAGTTTTGGTAGCTTGTGTCTTCATTGTTGGTGTGCTCAAGGAAGTTAATGACTTTCTCTTTTATTTCTTCCTGTACCCAACTGTCATTCAGCACAGGATTGTTTAATTTCCATCCCTCTGTATGGGGTTGAACATTTTTGTTGGAGTTGAGTTTAATACCTTGTGGTCTGAGAAGATACAAGGTAAAGTTTCAGATTCTATTGAGGTTTATTTTGTGTCCTAGAATATGATCAATTTTGGAGAACGTTCCCTGGGGCAACAAGGAGAATATATATTCTTTAACTTTGGGATGGAATGTTCTATTTTTCTTTTTCTTATGGATGGAGTGCTCTATGTACGTCTATCAAGCACAACTGTTCTAGGGTCTCATTGAAGTCACTTACATCTTTGTTTAATTTGTTTACAGGATCTGTCCAGCTCAATAAGAGAAGTGTTAAAGTCCCCTGTTGTTATGCTGTTATAGAATATCATATTTCTCAGATAAGTAAGGTCTGTTTCAAGAATCTAGGAGCCTTTGAGTTGGGTGCATAAATATTTAGAATTGAAATGTCTTCTTGTGTTTTTCCCTTGACCAATAGAAAGTGTCCATCTTTGTTTGTTTTGACTTTAGTTGCTTTAAATCCACTTGTATCTGAAAATAAGATTGCAACCCCGCCTTTTCTTCTGAATTCCATTTGCCTGAAAAATTGTCTTACAACCCTTAATTCTGAGTTGTCTTTTGAGGCTAGTTGTGTTTCCTGTAGACAGCAGATGGATGGATTGTGTGTTTAAATACAATTAGCCAGTCTATGCCTCTTCATTGGAGAATTCAACCCATGCATATTTATTGAGATAATTTATAAGTATGGTAGCATTCTATTCATCTTATTTTGTGAAAGTCCATTGCTTAGTTTTGTCTTTTGCATCATTGTGGAGGCTAGGTTCTGTCCTAGCCTGGGTGCTTTCTTTGCTGGTGTTACATTGTGATAGTCAGTTTGTAGAACAGGTTGAAGTATTTCCTGTAGAGCTGGTCTTGTTGTGGCAAATTTCCTCAATGTTTGCATATCAGTAAAAGATTTGATTTATCCATCAATTTAAAGCTTAGCAAGATATAGAATTCTGGGCTGGAAATTGTTTTGCTTAAGTAGATTAAAGGTAGATAGATGACCGTTGTCTTCTGGCTTGAAAAGTTTCATTAGAGAAGTCTGCAGTCACCCTGATGGATTTACCCCTGTAGGTCAATTGGTACTTACTACTGGCAGCTTGCAAAATCTTTTGTCCTGACTTTGGACAGGTTCATCACATTTGAGTTGAGACAACCTAGGGTCCAATATCCCTCTAAAAGGAGTGGGTCAGAATCTTTGGTGATATTTGGGAAATTTTCAATTATAATATTCTCTAGTATGGCTTCCATTCCTCTGGAACATTCTTCTTCCCCCTCTGGGATACCTGTAACTCATATGTTTGAATGCTTCATAAAGTCCCATAATTCTGTCAGTGAACATTCTTCTTTCTCTTTCTTTTTTTCTGCCTCTTTAACTATCTGAGTTATCACAAAAGCTTTGTCATTTACCTCTGAGATTCTTTCTTCTGCATGGTCTAATCTGTTGTTGATACTTTCTATTACATCTTGAAGTTCCCTAATTGACTGCCTCAGTTCCTTCAGCTCTGCTATATTCTTTCTATATTCTGCATATCATTCATCTCTTATTTGATTCTGTATTTTGATTTACTTTTGGTTATTGTCCACTATATCAGCAGTTTCCTTCATTGTTTTCATCATCTGTATTTTAAATTCCCCTTCTGGGATACCTATAACTCTTATGTTTGAATACTTCATAAAGTCCCATAATTCTGTCAGTGAACGTTCTGCTTTCTCTCTCTTCATTTCTGCCTTTTTAACTGTCTGAGTAATCTCAAGAAATTTGTCCTCTACCTCTGAGATTCTTTCTTCTGCATAGTATAATCTGTTGTTGATACTTTCTATTGCATCTCTAAGTTCCCTAACTGACTGCTTCAGTTCCTCGAGCTCTGCTATATCCTTTCTATATTCTTCATATTGTTATTTGATTCTGTTTTTTTTTATTTCCTTTTGGTTATTTTCCACTTTATCAGCAATTTCCTTCATTGTTTCCATCATCTCTATTCTAAATTCCCTTTCTGTCATTTTTAACATTATTATATAGGTGGAATCCTCTGCAGTAACTACCTCACAGTTCCTTAGGGGGGTTGCTCTAGACTGGTTTTTCATGTTGCCAGGATTTTTCTGCTGATTCTTCCTCATTAATGTTTTCTTTTATATGTTTCCTTGCCATAATTTTCCCTTCACTTCCTCTTGCTCTTTTAGTTACCATGCTTCTGGTCTAGGCTTTCAATGAGTCTTTTTGATAAAAGACCAGAATGATGAGAAGATTGAAGAGCAAGAATGGAGAAAAGATTTTAAAAAAGAAGAAGAAGAAGAAGAAGAACAAGAAAAGAAAAGAAAGAAGAGAAAGGAGAGGGGCTGAGTAAAAAGGAATATTGACAAAAAGAAGAGAGGCACAGAAAGAGGGAGACAGGAGCAATATAGGTATATAGTAGGGTACTTTGACCCAACCTTAAAAACCCTCAAACTATGGAGGGGCTGGATTGTGTGATTCCCTTGAGGTCACCAGCTCTTTACCAGCCTGTTCAGACACAGTACCCCACCTCCACCAAGTACAGAGGAAAGACAAAAATGCTATAAATCAAACCAAAACAAGAAAACAGAACGCTTTGTAGGATCAAATTGGTGGAAAACCCAAATAATAGGGGTAGAAACACTAGCACAAATGAAGTTCTGATTGTTAAAGAAGGCAACAATGGAAAATTATATTTAAACTAGAAAAATGAAGAAAGAAAAAAAAAGAAAAATCTAGAGGGAAAATTTTGAAATTAAAAAAAATAATAAAATACACTAAAACCAAAAACAAAGCAGTATTCTTTGCTGCAATTCAGCAAAGAATCTTGCTGAATATTGTCTGGGAAACAGATGATCTTCTGGGATATGAGATGTTATTCACAATACTGATACAGCTATATGAGATGGAGACTGGAGGCCTCTCCTGATTTCTCAAACCCCACAAGGTGGAGAAACTAAATCTCTCCACAGCCTACTTAAAAGTCACTTTAAACTGTTAACTTTGGCTAAGAAGAAGCTTTCCCAGGAAAGCACTTGTCACTAGGATCACTCCTGAAGTGGCTGACCACTTACCCAGTGTGCCAAAACCAGTCTCACTCTATGCCCCTGAGGGCCAAGGCTGTAAGCCATCTCACTCCCCACATTTGGGCTGCTCAGTCACTAGATTACTCACCCAAGATCTCCCACTTGATCCTTGCTCAGTGATCCTTGCTCAAGCTCAGGGTGGAGCTTGCCAGGGCAGTTCTCCCACAATGGCTCTGCGTGGCCTGCAGCCAAACACCATTAGTGCTGTCTGGCTCAGCAGTGCAATCTGGGGCCCTGGACAATGCTTAAAGTCCTCCACACTCTCACCCAAGTTCTCCCAAGGTGGTTCAACTGAGTGCCAAGTCCAAAAAAAAAACAAAGAAGCTCACAGGTAATGCCTTTCTAGTCTGCAATCTCACTGCTGTTGTACTTACAGCTGCCAGCAGGATTAGACTGAATGAACACATACAACCACTTGCCAGTTCTCCATTGCTTTTGTCTTCCTCATGGGGTCCAGAAATCTCTCAGTGGCTTCCTTCCCAAAGGGATGTTTCTGAGCAGATCCCACCAGCCAGAGATGCCTAGAGTCTTCTCTCCCCAATCTCACTGTGCCCAGTTCAGATGTAATGTTATTTCATAAGTAATTTTAAAAGTACATATCAAGCAGCACCAAAACCATAAAGAGAAAAACTTAGCTCATGTTTGGCATTTCCTCCTGAAATGTAGGCTTATTTGGAAAATAAAACAATTAGACTTAATTTCTTTCTTAACAGCAGCTAAGAAATAGGAAATGAGAATAGTGCCTTTGAAAATAAATTAATTATGGAATTAGGTGAAATTTCATAATCTAATCTAATATTTTGCTAAATTTCATAAATCCAATTTAATATTTAGTGAATAAATTTTCACACCAATTTCATCGATATTTCTCTTTCCAACCACTATTCCCTTTACTTCCACTTACTCTACTATCTTGGTAAAGGAAAATAATAATTTCTATACCTACATAAAGTAGAGTATGAGTGATAAACAGTGCTGTTAAGGCACACTTCATAGGGCTGAAATGGAACTCAGAGAAGAAAACTTTTATCTTGATAACTTCAAAACATAGGACAGATACAAGACTCATGAAGCAAAAATTAAAATTCATGGCAATTACACATTTATAAATAAATGTGTTTGTCAAAGCAAACAGTGAAGTGACCAGTGGGAGTCAACAGGAAAGCCTACTTGTGATTTGAGAAACCAGAAAAACTAAGGATAAAAGCAGTGGAGTGAACAAAAGAAAATCTCCCCAAATGGTATAAGGATGCCTCCAGAAGCTAAATCCAAGCCAGATAAGGGTTTTGCATTGTTGAAACACCTGATAGAGACTGTGAAGAACAGAAAGAACCATCATTCCTTTCTACCAGAAAACATGAACAATATATACTAAAAATGAAGTACAACTTTATAAATTTCATTACCCATATAGAAGCTTAGATCTATCTGTTCTGTCATCATGCTCTCTAGATGCAAATCTCTTCTTATAGCAGATACAAAAGTATCCAATATCCTCAGTAAATATAAAACTAATTTACAGCTTTCATATGAAAGCTATAACCCAATTATAGCCCAAGACTTTGGGGAAAGGGGAGTGGGTGGGGAGGGGCAGGGGTAGGATTGGTGGAGGGAGGGTAATTGGTGGGACCACACCTATGATGCATCTTACAAGGGTACATGGGAAACTTACTAAATGTAGAATAAAATGTCTTAACACAATAACTAAGAAAATGCCATAAAGACTATGTTAACCAGTTTGATGAAAATATTTCAAATTGTATATAAAACAAGCACATTGTACCCCATGACTGCATTAATGTACACAGCAATGGTTTAATTAAAAAAAGAAAAAAAACCTACTTGGGAAGAAACACATGATGAACCAGCATTCTCTTTCTGATATAGAAGAAATGATAGGGCTTTTGAGAAAATCAATGGCAATTTTTAAAGATGGCCTAAATAAATAAGATGCTAATAAAATAATTGTACTGCTTTTCATGTTTAAACTCATGTATAAGCTCTTGAATTTAAGCATACAACTTTATTTTTTATACCCAGAATCAAAAGTTAACTAAAAAGTATTGAGTTAAGGCAATTCATTTTTGCTTATGTCATAAATGAGTAAAGCTTTCATTTTAATATGGAATATAGAAAAACTTTTTCAACCAAAATTTATTCAAGGATAGTATAATATGTCCATAATTCTTACAATTTAAATTATTGACTCTGTTAAGAGTTTTCTTCCTGAGATTTTGAATTTTTTGTACTAAGGTAATAAATACTGGGAATATTCCATTGCTCTGTCTTCAGTTTCTCCTTCCTAATGGCCAGCTTTCCTTCCAGAAAGAGATTTTTATATACTTATGTGGTTAGCATATCCTCTTCTGCATAATTTCTCTGAATTTTTCCAAGTACTTTTTTCATACCAGCAGAAGGTTTCTAGGAGGAAGGAAGGAAGGAAGAAAAGAAAAGTAGGAAGGAAGAAGTAGGGGTTAGGGCAGGGGAGCAAATGAAGAAGGGAAAGAAGGAGAAAAAAAGAAATGAAAGGAAAGGAATGCAAGAAAGAAAAAGAAAAGAAGGGAATTACCTTGAGTAATTCCAGGTATTTTGTTTTAATTTAAAAAGGATATGTAGAGATTACTTGTATTTATAAGACATGTAAATTTGGGCTCTGAACACATTACTACCTCTACCACCTACTAGCTGAGTGACCACTGATAGGTCATTAAAGTACTTCAGGACAAAGTTATTTCATTTTAAGCTTGTACATAATAGTAATATTTGCCTTTTATAATTCCCATGAAAGTCAAAGATAATGAATGTAACAGCAATCACAGAATATTATCTTTGAGTAAGCATTGAGTAAATGTCAATAATTACTACTATTACTAGACTTCATGTCTTGGTAATAGGGAAGTAAATGTGTCATCCTACATCCTACATTTGCAATTTCCTTTCCTTTAACCCATATGTCACCTTCTCATTCACAGGGAACAGAGGCTTATGAAGTTGTTTAGATGACCATAATAAAAACATAAAGGAAATATTTTGTTCAATGAGACAGGGTCCAATAAATCATGATTATTAAATAGTACTGTACCAAAAGATCCATAAATAAAATAATTCAAGGAAACATTTTGTGGGGAGTTCTACTGTGAATCTTTGAAAGTATTTTAAAACTTTTAGTAAATGAACACCTAGCTGGATCCATCTTTTTAAATTTATAGTGAAATGATTAATTTCAAGACATATGTATTTAAATTTCAATGTTACTGTTTTCACCAATTTACTTCAATCTGTTAGTTTTATGTCATAATGAAATTATGTTTTGTTCTAATTTAATGTATTTGTGTTTTATGCTAGATTTTAGGCATGTGTGAAAAATGAAAACTAGACAATAGCACTCGATGCTGCTCAGAAAGGACTGGATGAAATTGGAAAGTGTGGTGGGAGGGAGTAAGAAGGGGATGGCTTTTCTTATACCCACATATTTGCGGTGCACAAAGTTAGGATCTAAGTTTACATTTAACTTGATGTTACCATATATACATTTATCATTATTGTGGATTTATAACTGAAGTTTACATTTTAATTATAACTATACTGTTATTCTTCACTTTGGCAGGTCAGCGAATTCTAGTAACTTGGCAGACTTATGGGGGAGAGTTTATTTCAGGTAATGAGCAAAATTGGAACAAATGCTGAAAGAAAGACTTAATGTGAAGGGTAGAAAGCAGTAGTCTTTTACAGTGTTTAGAGAAACAGTCCAAGCATATGTGATTCCTATTCAAGGAAATAGTTCATGGTGATAATTATAGGTAAGATCATTTCAAGCCTGGACTTTGATTTATAAAATCAATGTTTCTTTTCTTTTTTTTGACATCTATGGAAGCTGACAGATGTGAATCTTGGATGTAGAAAACAAGTTACTTTTGTCCATTTCTGATTTTAATGATGTGGGCCTAAAAGATCTCTTCTAGTCCTGGCCCGTGCGTGGTAAGATGCATCTTTATTAAAAAAACATGTGTGCACATACTTAATGTTAGTGTGAGATCTGTCAGCCACTCTTCAGGCACCCTGGCAACTAAAATAGTATGACAGAAGGTAAATCTCTCAAACATGTTTAAAATATGCTTCCATAAAAAATGTTTTTGATATCATTTGCATAGTACCAATCACTCAAAATGCCATATTTAAAAAATTAACCCTCTTCTCTGAAAGATCTTAAGTTACTTGAAGAGCACAGCAATCTCTTACAAACTATTCTGCACAGTGATTTTTCACAGGACCAGGTATAGGAGAAAATTGTCTGGGAAAAGATTTGGGGAAATGAAACATACAACAATGTAATGAATGTAGACACATTCTCAAGTAGCAGTTGCCTGACTTAGTAAATGACAGAGACTAGAAAACTGGAAAAAGTCTCAGGAATAACTTAAGGTTTTTATTTTACAGATGAGGAACTGGAAGCCTAGAATGTGTAAGATTTTCCAAAATCAGCACAGGACGGCAGACATCCAGTCTCACTTCCCAAATACAGCGATTTTGGTCCATGGGGAGTTAAATTGCACATTATTATTTTAATGAATAGCTTACTTTTAATCTGCAAAGAGAATATCTGTGAGATCTCCTAATTGAATTTACGTATGACAACCAAAGGTCAAATTCTGCTTAAAAACCTGGAATGTAAAAATTCTGCAAGAATGAAAAAGTAACTTTGTGTCTCTGCTAAGTATATATTCACCTTTAGTGAACTCAGCCACAAAATGTGCACAAAGACAAAAAATTGTTAGTGTGCATGTGTGTGTGTGTAAACAAGGAAAGAGCAAGACTTTAAGAAAAGACTTAAAGACTTTAAGAAAATATTCTCAAGGAAAATATATTAATTATAAAATCTAAACTCTAAGAATAAAAATAATATTTACATATAAATATATACATATAAATATTGACTTAAAAATAAAAAAGAAACATATCTTCACTCATTCTATTTCTGACAATTAAAAATTACTGCTATTTCAGCTGAGATTGATACCTCTCACTTTGACTCATTGCACTTTCTTTATTAATAAAGAGTAATAACGACATTTGGCCTCTATAAACAGGCTATGATAGTTACCTCTGTATACCTCAGTTTTAAAATTATTATTATAAAATTAATTCTAATATTTCAAAATTAATATTATAAAAGAACTTGCCTCTCAGGATTATTGTGATGATTAAATAAACTGGTACATACAAAACATCTTAGGGTAGTGTGTAGTTCACACTGAGTACTTAGTGAATGTTAAAAATATACATGGGGTCTGACAATTAAGTTCCCAAATTTGCCCCCAGATGTTTACATTGCCAGCACTGTACAAACAACTCAGTAACAGAACCTTGTTATATCAGTGTCTCACATCTGTGCTTATGTCCAGTGTGTGGCATTTGTTACTGCTGTTGAATGTTTTTGTGTACTGTTGGACAACAACTCTGATGGTCATTCCAGAAAAGGAGTTCCAAAATTGCTCTGAAGGGAGGACTAGGTGCTGGCACTGGTGAATAGCTTCCCAAGGGGAATACTTCAAATGAGACCACAGTGATATTCACCAGAGAAGTTTGTAGCACTTTTTCTGGGATGGCTTTGTGAACTTAGCTGTCAGACCTTGTATGTAAGTGTATGTTAAACATATGTAATATAGATAAATGTTTTATCTCCAACATCCAAAAATCGAGTTACGAATTATTGAATGTCTTCTAATCTAAACTTGAAAGGAAATTAAATTTAAAGTTAAAATAAACTACCAATTCCCTTGTAAGTCATTTCCTCCTTCTTTCCTCAGTTTGACTTTAATAATAAAACAGGCAGAGAAAACTAAACCTAAAAATGTGTTGTATGATGAAGCAAAATATTAAAATTAAAATGCTTATAATTCTCTAACCATTTGCCTGTGAATTGAGTAAATCATTGTAATTTAATATATAGAGGTAACAATCAGAAAGATGAATAAAATCTGACAAGGAAAATGTGTGATGAGGACTTACATTCATTCCTACACCAGTTTATCACCATTTAAAATGAAAATATTTATAATTTTATAAGAAAATATAGCATAATAAGAGAACTAATTCTGAAGCAAGAAAGATGAATGATTAAATCACATATGTACGTTTCATTTCAGTACTTAACTTGTTTTGATAAGTCTGTAAATTGACTAAATGGGAAAAATAAGCATTATCAAATAAAACTTTGATTTGCCCAATATGTCTGATGATTATAATAGAGTATGTGACTTATAGTTTAAAACTTTTATATGATGGCAATTTTGACTAATGCATGTAAGAGTATCTTAAAAAGCCACTCTTTATCATCAATGTATGTATCTAATTTTTGTTTTTGTTTATAGAAGCACTAATATTAGAAGTACCTTATTAGTTCCCTAAGCACACCTCCCACTTTATGTGACAATCCTTTTTTCAGCATCCCTGACATATCCACTTTCTCATAAATACCTTTATATGTAGAAGCTCATTATTCATTAAGAAAAATAATTTCATTGCCAAGGTGTATTGAGTAATATATAGAAAAATTGGTAAATAGTCTTTTGTTCCTATAAAATTCATATTTGCCTTGTTTTAACTTATAAGCCAAGATAAATATTAGGACTCTAATTTTTTTCATCAAACTAAACATAACTGATTTGTCCTCAGATTAACTGGCTTTCAGTTTCCAGCCTATGTTGGGTTCCCATTCTGGGACACTCTAGTTTGTCTCTACCTCTTTCCTATAGTATGATATAATTTGACCAGTATGGAGGAGAGTAGGACTATTATCTCCACCCTTTAGATACCATGTTTGTACTTAAATGTTTTGTTAATATTTTTAGACATCCATACAATAGTTGATTTGTACTAAGTACATAGTTTTACCAGATGCTTAGACAATTCAATAATCTTATTAGCATCATTTTATTTACTTAGCATGGTATATTGGTGAAAATTTTAATTTAATTTGTGTTGCCTGAGGATCCTTCAGTGTGAATTCATAATAATAAGTTTAAGGGATGCATAATTCACAGAGATTCTACTCCTCCACAATTTTGAAAGGTGATGGCTTAAATATTAATAGCTGCTCACCAGGAATCCCAAGAAAAGTGAGAGCTGTTGAGGTGACTTCTCAGTGTCATTGGTGCAACACGGGGGAAAGGGGTGTTAAGTAGAGGTTAGAGAAATAGTTTTGGAGTAATTTTTCATGTACACAAATTACAGCTTTGGCATTTATACTGCATGACTTTGAATACACTCCAAATTTAGTTTCCCCATGATTTAATTTTAGATAATACCTACCTAATAAGATAGTGTCTATGATTAGAAGTATTGATAATATGTGTACTTGTTAAAAACACAGTTTTAAGGTCAAAAACTTTTGATTGAAAACTTCTTTACCACTAACCAGTTCAACTTCAGCAAAGCTTCAATTTTTTCTTTGGTAAAATAAAGGTGATGATAATTTCTCCTTCACGGGATATAAACAAAGATTTAATTACAATGTTGTCACATAGTAAGTTCTCAATAAAGCATGTCAATTATTATAATCACTGTAAAAAACAATACAGTGCTGTATCATATAAGGTAATCAATCAATAAATTGTTTTTATTATTATGCAGTGTCCACCCCAATAATTTCCCATAACTTTAAAATAATAGTCCCTAATTCAATAAGAGCTCAAGAGCCTTCCTTGAATTGGTTGCATCTAAATTTTGCCTTCTCCATTAAAATACGGACTTCTAGAAAGCACGGTAACTATTTCTATATAATCAGCAAAATACCTTACATGTTAAATGGAAAAGGTGAAAATATTTTAACTCCAGTTTCTTTATCTGTAGGATGGCATTAATAATAGTACTTCCATTACATAAAAGAATTATTGTATCAGCAAGAGAACAGTTACTATAACCATAATATAAATTATAAAAAGATGTCTAAATTTTGATGTGCTATATGCTAGCAGGTCATTATAAGTATATTAGTGCCTCATTATAGGCAACTGATTTTCCCTGGGAGAATCCTATGACTATCTATATTCATTAGATCATTTCATGTTTAGGCACAGAATGTGTGTGTGCATTTGTGTTGTCTATGTGATATAATTGAGAATATATGGCAATGGGTCTAGTGTGTTCTAATGTCTCCAGAGTTTTCATATTCTTAAACTAAGAGTTGGTGATAAGCTGTAATAATTTACAAGTAGAATTCTGAGGTTAATATAACCAGTAGGGATGGTCTTAATAGGAAAGTATATCAAATGCAAGGACATTTTATCAGGGTCAGCTCAGACTGTGGCTGTGAAAACAGTTCTTAAAATAAATCCAACAAGAGTAATGGCAGCTCTACCCCTATTAAAAAGAAAGTTAAAGATAATGTGCTTTGGCTCAAAGGTAAATTGTAAATATCTAGTTTGCTGAAAAAAGTCCACCATGGCAACTGCATAGGCACAATGTACCCTGCTCAAAATCAGAGTAACATGGAAAGACAGAGAGGAAAAAGACTATAAAGAAAATCTGATCTTCCAAGAAATATGAGATAATATCAAAAGATCTAAAATTTATGTAATTGGAGTAACATAAAGGGAAAAGAGAGAATATGGGACTAAAATTATTTGAAGAGGTAATGGACAAATTAATGAAAAATGAAGTCACAGAACCCCAAGAAGAATAAATGTGAAGAAAAGTACAGCTAAGCACATGATAGACAGATGATAGCTGACTTCTCATGAGGCACTATGTAATTTAAAAGAAAATAGAAAACTTAATAAAAGCTGTTCCCTCAGAATTCTATAAGTAAAAATTGCATTTGGAAATAAAGGTGAATTGAATATTTGTTTAGAGAAAACACTACAGAAATTTATTTTTTATTTTTTATTTTTTTATTGAATGGTAACTATGTACACTTCTGGGGCTACAGAAATTTTAAAGGAACTTCTTCAGCTAAAAGGATGAAGAAATGTTACTTAGAAATGTGAATCTAAATACACATAAAAACCAGCATCAGCAACAGCAAATGTAGACAAATGCAAAACTTTTTAAAAAATTATTTATATTACTCAAATGATTAACTATATAAAGCAAAAATATAAAAAGAATTGTCTTGTTATGACAGGTAAAATTAAAATTTGTAACAACAATATTGTAGAGAATGAGAGAGAGAAAATGAATATATACATGGAAATATTGCTCTATTACAGGTAAAATGGAAAATATGATTTGAAGGAAGAAGTGGCAATATAAGGATTCATATGGCCAATTTAGAACCTAGCAACAAGTTACAAATAAAACTGATGTTTAAGCAATAATCTAAATAAGGCAGAATAAGAGGAGATGGGAAACAGAAAATAGATAGGACCAAATGAAAAGTATTTGTGAGGATGGTTTTGAATCTAAATATATCAACAATTACATTAGATATACATAGTCAGGTCCTATTCCTTTATTTTTGTTCTAGCTGAAATTACAAGTAGGGTCTTATTCATGAATTCTTTCCCTAGTCCAATAAAATTAAGAATTTTCCCATACTTTTTTCTAGGATGTTAATAGTTCCATGTCTTAGATTTATCTTTTGTGATTTAATTGTCATAAATGGTGAGAAGTGTGGGAACAGTTCCAGTTTTTTTGTATGTAGCTAGCAAGTTCTGCCAGCATCATTTATTTAATAGGGAATCAGTTTCTCAGAGTTTGCTCCTGTTTGCTTTTTGTCAAAGATCAGATGGCATTACAAAGCTGGTTTCATCTCTAGATAGATTCTCCAGTATATTCCTCTATTTTTATGCCAATACCAAGCAGTTTCAATCACTTGTAATGGTCTGAAGTCTGGTAAAGTGATGACTCTAGATTTGTTCTTATTTTGTAGTATTGTATTGGCTATTTGGGTTTTTTTCTGATTCCATACAAATTGCAGAACTATTTTTTTCTAGACCTGCAGAGTGTGACATTTGTATTTTAATGGGAATTGCATTGAATCTATAAATCACTTTGGATAATATAGACATTTTAACAATTTTGATTTTTCTGAGCCATGAGCACACCATGATCTTCCTCTAATTGACATCCTGGTCAAGTTAAAGAGTTTCTGCACAATGGAGGACACAATCAACAAAGCAAAAAGACTACCTACAGAATGGGAGAAGATATTTGCATGCTACCCATCCAATGAAGGTCTGATAACCAGGCACTAGACAGAACTCAAGCAAATAATCAAGAAAAAACAAAACAACTTCATTAAAAAGTGGGCAAGAGAAATGAACAGGAATTATTCTCATATTCTCATGCAAACAGACTATATAAAGCATGGCCAACAGACACACCAAAAAAATGCTCATTGTCTGATAGTCATCAAAGAAATGCAAATCAAAACCACACTGAGATATCATCTGACCCCAGAGATAATGGCTTACATCATAAAGTTCCAAAATAAAAGATGCTGGCATGAATGCAAAGAGAAAGAAATACTCACATGCTGTTGGTGGGACTTCAGACTATTGCACCTCTGTGGAAGGCAGTAAGAAGAGGATTCCTCAAAGAGCTAAAAGTAAACCTACCATTTGATCCTGCAATTTCATTACCAGTTATTTACACAAAGGGAAAAAAGGCTTTTTACCATAAAGACACTTGCACTCAAGTTTTTATAGCAGCACAATTCACAATTGCAAAGATGTGGAAACAACCCAAGTGTACTTGAACACAAGAAGTGATTAATAAATTATGGTATACACATATCATGGAATATTATTCAGCCATAAAATAGATAGAGATTATGTAACTTTTGCAACAACCTGGATAGAATTGGAAACCATTGTTCTAATGAAGTATCACAAAAATGGAAAAACAAATCACCTATACCTAGTTCTAAATTGGAACTAATAGATTAACACCTACTTGCGCACAGGAGAGAAAAACTCAATGAAGTTCAAGAATAAGGAGGGGGGGAGTAGGCGAGGGGTTGAGTAAACTCCTACCCAATGGCTACTTTGCATGGGCATATGGCATACTATCTGGGTATGGGACCACCTATAAATTGGATTTTAACCTTACAAATGCAAACTATGGAATCTATTTATACTCCCACACTAATCTGAAATATATGTATAATTAATATTATATTATATATAATTAATATTGATATATAAATTTTAATTGGTGGTGTGTTTTGACTCTATATACACAATTATATCCATTATTTATAGGTATATGTAAATTTTAATTGGTGGTGTATTTTGACTATAAAACATATATATACATATGTAGTCAAAACACACATACTATATATATATATATATATATATATATATATATACAAAACACACCACCAATTAAAATTAAGAGAATGCCACATTGTCAAAGAAGCATCAACCAATTTTTGTTCTCTACAGGAACTTGTTTTTGAATAATGGCATAGATCAAGTAAAATTAAAAGGATAGAGGGAAAGATATGCTATGCCAATAATAAGAAAAAGAAAACTATAGTGAAGAGATTAATTCAAAGTAAACATCAAAGCAATAACTTTTACTAGGGATAAAAAGATAAATTACAAAATGGTAAGGAATATGCCTTTAGTAAAGAGCTTAAAATTCATAAAGCAAAAGTTGATAAAACTGAAAAGAGAAATAGGAAAATTTATAGTTGTACTGGGAGACATCAACAATCTTTTTTCAGTAATGGGAATACAAAGAAGTCAAATATTAAAATATAGATTTGAACATCATGAGCCAACTTAGTTGAAATTCGTGGAACAGTCCACTCAGTAATAGACATTCTTTTTAAAACTCACGTGAAACTTCACCATATTGTCAGCCTTAAAACAAATGTTAACTAATTTAAAATAATTAAAATAATACAAAATATGTTTCCTGAAAGGAAAACAATTAAACTAGAAATCAATAACAAACAAAAGTGGGAAATTTCACACTATTTGGAAATTAAATAGCATATGGTTATAGGTCTAAATTACCTATAGTAAAACTTTTAGGGGAATTCTGGGAAGATGGCTGACTGTCAGCAACCGTTGGCAGAGACTCCTGAGCAGAGGAAAAAAAACTGAATGGAGTCAGACTCTATCAAGCCAAAGGTGGGGAGCTGAGCCAAGAAAGAAGTTCAGCAAGCTGTAACTCCAAGGAAGAGCATTCAAGAAAACAAATTACAGGTACAAAGCCTATCGCCTGGAGGACAGGAGACCCTTCCCCCAAGCAGGAGACCTGCTGCAGGCTATCAGAAAACAAGTAGAAAACAAAAGACCTCTCATTTTACCTCACTAGAGAGAGCCACTAAACTCCAGGTCTCTTTCTCCAAGGAGGTCCTACTTATGAACCTAGACACCACCTGGCTAGACATAAAATTGAACAGATATCTTCTCCCACAAGACCAAACTCCCAGTCCACACTTTCCTCCTTGTATGGCAGTCTGAAGTTCTGCTCCCTGCAGAGCACAGAGTGTTTGGTCTTGTCCTGAGAGATCTGGGCATAGTGTGGACTGCCAACCATCAGGACGGAATCTGTGACTAACAGGGAAGAAAAGGTGTGGGAAGAAAGGGACACTTGGTGAGAGGAGGAGCAGTACCCTGGTTATGCTTGGCCAGTGGTGGTATTGACACTCGGTTTTGGCTGTTTCTGGTGGGATGGGGTGCAGAACCCCCTGCTCTGCTGGCACCCACAGCGGGAGAGTGGTTGTCCCATGTGGACTGAGTTTGGCAAATAGGGCTGGTCCCCAGCTCTTGCCGGGGCCTGTGAGCAAAGGCTTGATAGGTGTGGACAGTCACTTGAGAGCAAGAGCGTGGTCTCCTGATTCCAACAGAACCTTCAAGCCGTGGCTTACTGGGTATGAACCAAGACCTGAGGGCTAGGGTATAGTCCCCTGTCTCTAGTGGAGCAGAGGCTTACCAGATCAGGACTGAAACCTACAGGGTGGGTGCAGTGCTCTGACTCTAACAGATCCTGCGAACAGAGGACTGTGACTGGCAGGCAGGGGGCATGGTCCCCTGATTCCAACTGGTCTGGCAAGCAGAGGCCATCTGGTGTGGACTGACACTAGTGGGTGGGGGTGTGGCTCCTAGCTCCAGCTGGGCCTGTGAACAGAGAAGCAGAAAACAGTGTGGACTGAGTCTATTAGGTGGGAGTGTGGATCCATGGCTCCAATTATGCTCTTGGCGACCCTTAAATCCCTCTCTGTTGGGCTGGGTATTCACTGCCTAAGGCAATTTGGCTGGAACCCATGTCTGGGGCTGTCCACTCAGGGACATTTTGAGGTTGACCTTCAAAGTTCTGTAGTGGAAAAGAACTGAAGCATGGGGGCTGGAGGATGCAGCTGTTTCTATCACTTCAAAGTTGAGATTTAAACCTAATACTGCAGTTTCTTAGGATAGGTTAGAGGTTGGCTGATCTCAAAACAGAGGTAGCTTGCACTATCTCAATAAGTAGAGCCTTAGAGTCTCTGGCCAACCTCTGAAAGGGGCCTTTGTTAGGTTGTAGAAGATAAGCCATAATTACAAAGCCTAGCGCTTTGGTAAGGGGCTATCTCTACTACCTGGGAACCCCAATTCAATCTCACTCTATCAGTTCTAATAACCAAACAGGGGGAAATAAACATGAAGATCCAACAGAAGAACTCTGGCAACATCAATAACCACAGTAGATCAAACCCCACCAAGAAATGACAAAGGAGATACAACTAAAGATGCCATGCATACACAAATGGCAGCAATGTCAGAAATCAAATCCAGAATATGGATGGCAAATAAAAAAAAAATAGAATGGAGGAAAAGATAGAAATGGAATTCCAAAAAGTAGTTCTAAAGTTGTCTCAAGAAATTAATGAATTCAAAGCCCAAGTCACCAAAGATATGGACATAATCTGAAAAGAGATAGCAGAGCACAAGGAAATGAAAAAGTTAGTTGAGGAGCTCCAAAATACTGTAGAATTCCTTAGTAATAGAGTTGACTGGGCAGAAGAAAGGATCTCTGAAATTAAAGACAAAGCTTTAGAACATTCCAAAACACTCAAAGAGGCAGACAAATGGAGAGCAAAAACTGATCATTCCCTGAGACAGTTGTGGGATCACTCCAAAAGATCACACATTCATCTTCTAGGAATTCCCGAAGAAGAGGATGTTCCTAAAGGTACAGATGCTCTACTCCAAGAGGTTTTGGAAGAGAATTTCCCAAGCATTGCAAGAAATACAGAACTTCAGATAACAGACGGTTTCAGAACCCCAGCAAGACTCAATCCAAATAAAGCATCTCCTAGACACATTGTGATTAATTTTGCCAAAGTTAAGACCAAAGAAATAACCAAAATTAGGGCAGAGTTAAATGAAATTTAAAACAAAATGATTATTCAGATCAACAAAACAAAAAGTTGGTTTTTGCAAAGATTAACAAAATTGATAAACCTTTGGCCAACCTAACCAGAAATAGAAAAGTAAAATTTCTAATATCATCTATCAGAAACAATAAAGGAGAAATAACAACAAATGCTTCAGAAATTTAAAAAATCCTCAATGATTACTATAAAAATCTCTTTCTCCAAAATATGAAAATCTGAAGGAAATAGACCAATACCTGGAAGCATGCCATCTTGCTAGACTCAACCAGAAAGAATTAGAAATCTTGACTAGACCTATGTCAACCACTGAAATAGCATCAACAATACATAATCTCCCTAAAGAGAAAAGTCCAGGACCAGATGGCTTCACATCCAAATTCTATCAAACCTTTCAAGAGGAACTAGTAACTGTATTATGCAGCATTTTCCAAAGCATAGAAATAGAAGGAATACGTCCAAACACATTCTATGAAGCAAATATCACCCTGATCCCCAAACCAGGAAAGGATCCAACAAAGAAAGAAAATTATAGAGTAATATCATTAATGAATATCGATACAAAAATATTCAATAAGATCTTAGCAAACAAAATTTAGCAACACATCAAAAAAAATTATACACCATGATCAAGTTGGTTTTATTCCAGAGTTACAGGGTTGGTTCAACATATTGAAATCTATAAATATAATACATCACATAAATAAAATAAAAAACAAAGACCACATGATTCTCTCAATTGATGAAGAAAAAGCCTTCGATAATATCCAGCATCCTTTCATGATCAGAATTCTTAATAAGCATAGAAGGGACATTTCTTAAACTAATAGAGGCCATCTATAGCAAACCCACAGACAATATCATACTGAATGGTGTCAAATTGAAAACATTTCCACTCAGATCAGGAACAAGGCAAGGATGCCCACTGTATCCACTGCTATTCAACATAATAATGGAAGTCTTAACCATCACAATCAAGCAAGAGAAGGTGATCAAAGGTATCCAAATAGGGTCAGGGGAGATCAAACTCTCACTCTTCACTGACGATATGATCCTAATACCTGGAAAAATCCCAGGGACTCAACTTCAAAACTCTTAAAAGTGATCGAGAAATACAGCACCATTTCAGAATACAAAATCAATACTTACAAGTCAGTAGCTTTCATATATGCCAACAATAGTCAAGCTGAAAAAAGAACCAAGGACTCTATTCCTTTTACAATAGTGCCAAAGATGAAATATCTGGGAATTTACCTCACAAAGGA
>CAUYTI010086210.1:0-18276 GCA_963575145.1 Galago senegalensis | reverse complement strand
TGAGTATTGCCCTTAACAAATATAAAGTGGCCATCTTTATCTTTGGTTACTTTTGTTGGTTTAAAACCTATTGTATCTGCAAATAAAATTGCAACACCTGCTTTTTTCTGCTTTCCATTAGCCTGGAATATAGATGACCATCCTTTCACCCTAAGTCTATATTTGTCAGGTAAGATGAGATTCTTGTATACATAAGATGTCTGGTCTGAGTTTCTGTATCCAATCAGCCAATCTGTGCCTCTTTAGAGGACAATTTAAACCATTCACATTGATTGAAATTATTGATAAGCCTGGTAAAATTTTGGGCACTGAGTTGCTTGAAAGTCCAGTAGACATTTTTAATCCTTTTACCACTGTGGAAGTTGGAACGTGATCAAAAGTTTCTGAGTTGGTTTACTTTTGTGGTGGAGGATTTCACTGGCCATTATGGAGGATAGGTTTGAGAATTTCCTGAAGAGCTGGTTTAGTTATGGCAAATTTCTTCAACATGTGAATGTTGTTAAAGTATTTAATTGCTTCATCGTAGATGAAACTCAGTTTAGCCAGATACAGGATCCTGGGTTGAAAGTTATTTTGTTTTAGGAGATTAAAAGTTGATGACCATCCTCTTCTAGCCTGAAAGGTTTCAGCCGAGAGATCTACAGTCATCCTAATAGTCTTCCCCTTGTAGGTTATGGTTTTCTTACATCTGACTGCTTTCAGAATTTTCTCTTTCATATTAACTTTAGTGAAGTTAATTATGATGTGCCTGAGGGATGTCTTGTTCTGGTTGAGTCGTGCTGAGGTTCTGAAACTATCTGCTATCTGAATTTCAGAATCTCTTGGCATGTCTGGAAAGTTCTCTTTCATAATTTCATGAAGAAGAGCCTCTGTATTTTGTGAAGCAACTGCATCGCCTTCAGGGATTCCTATAAGACAAATCTTAGTTTTCTTTGAATTATCCAAGAGCTCTCTGAGAGTAAGATCTGTTTTTGCTCTTCGTTTCTTTTGGTCTTTGTGCTCCTGGGCTTCTTCAAAAGCTTTGTCTTCAACGTCAGAGATCCTTTCTTCTGTCTGTTGCACTCTGTTACAGAGGGATTCCATGGTATCTTTCAGATCCTTGAGGGCTGCAACCTCTTGTCTCAGTGTTTCAAACTCTTTGGTCATTTTTATCATTGAAATCGTTGAATTCTTGAGACATCTTTTGAATGATTTCTTGAGATACCTTTTGAATAATTTCTTAAAATTCTAATTGCCTCTTTTCTTTCATTCTGTTAATCTCATTTGCTATCCAAATGCTGAACTCAATTTCTGACGTCTCACCCATTTGCTTGTGGATGGGACCTTCAATTGCTTCTACCCCATCCTTCTTTGGGGGACTTGATCTACTCTGGTTATTCTGGTTACCAGAGTTTTTCCGCTGATTCCGCCTCATGGTGAGTTTGCACCGTTTGGAGACTGTCCCAAAACCCTTTAGCCTGTGGCTGCAACTGATGAAGGGGGATGCGCTGCAGGGGGATGCGCTGGTCAAACAGTCTTTAGGGCACCTCGCTCAGGTGCTCAGGGGGCTGTGGCCAAGTGGCGGCAACCTAAGGATATGTACTCATCAAATAGTCCTCAGTGCATCTGCCTCAGGTGACTGGGAATGGCAGCTGAGTGGCAGCAGCTACTCAGGGGACTTATGGGTCAAACAGTCCTTGGGGGGCCATTCAGGTGTGGGGGGTGGCCAAGCAGCAGCAGCCACAGGGGGACACATGGGTCAAACAGTCTTCAGGGCTCAGGTGTCTGGGGGGCGATGGCAGCCACAGGGGATGTGGGGGTTGAACAGTGCTGGGAGTGCCCCTCTCAGGTTCCCTGGGGCAGCTGCACAGGTCAAGCAGTCCTGGGTGTGCCCTGCTCAGGTGCTCAGGGGTAATGACCCAGCAGGTCAAACAGTCTTAGGGGTGCCCCACTCGGAAGTCTGGGGGCTATGGCCAAGTGGCGGCAGCCATGCGGGGTCCAGTAGTCCTCCGCCACTCGGGTGCCTGGGGGTAGTCACGAGGCAGCAGGTGAGCAGGGAATGCACAGCTCAAAGAGTTCTGGGGCGCCCCACTCAGGTGTCCGAGGGGCAGAGGCCAAGCAGCAGTAGCTGTGGGGGATATGCAGGTAGAATAGTCCTCTGTGCACCCAGCTCAGGTGCCCAGGAGGCTGCTGCCGAACAGTGGCAGCCTAGGGGGATGTGCATGTCTGGCTCCGGTGACTGGGTGTGGCAGCTGAACAGCGGCAGTTACGCAGGGGACATGCGGGTCAGACCATCCTTGGGGGCCGTTCAGGTGCCCAGGAGGTGGTGGCCAAGCAGCAGCTGCTGCAGGAGAACGCGCTGGTCAAACAGTCCTCAGGGCGTCCCACTCTGGTGCCTGGGGGGCAGTGGCCCAGCTGCAGCAGCCGCTGGCAATGCACGGTGGAACAGTGCTGGGAGCATCCCTCTCAGGTTCCCTGGGGTGGCTGTTAATCAGCGGCAGCCTTACAGGTCAAACAGTCCTGGGCACTCCCTGCTCAGGTGCCCAGGGGCAGTGACCAAGTGGGTCAAACAGTCTTAGGGGTGCCCCACTTGGGTGTCTGGGGGCAGTGGCCAAGTGGCAGCAGCCACGCGGGTCAAACAGTCCTCTGCCACTGGGTGCCAGGCGGCCAGGAAGTGCCAGCTGCGGGGGGGTTGGGAGGGATGAGCGGGTCAAATGGTCCTGGGGTGCCCTGCTCGGGTACTCAGAGGGCTGCGGCCAAATGCCAACAGCCTGGGGGACACGCAGGTGGAACAATCCTCAGTGCTCCCGGCTGAGATGCCCAGCAGTGGTGGCCGAGTGTGTGTGTGGGGGGGAACGCAGCTCCAGCAGTTCTCTGGCTGCAGGGCCAGGACAGGGTGCTTGGCCCCACAGGTGAGGGGATGCTACTCTTGGGCCTCCTCTCACTGTCTCTGCAGGCAAGGGGGGAAGGGTAGACTGGGAATTCAAAATGGTGGTGCAGCATTAGTTTAATTTTTCTGCCTAGCTAGAGGGTGTTTGGAGTCTCAATAGGGTCTCTCTAGAGGAGTAGACCCCTCTTTCTGTAGCCATCACACGTGGAGTGAGACAATAAGTCCTCAGTTCACCTGCCTGACTGTAGGAAACTCACAAAAGCAGACAAAGAGAAAAAGCCACCTTTCTTGGGGGCAGGGTCAGATACCCTTCCTTCAGGATGTATTATGTACCTGTAGGTCACTTTCTAGAAGACGCAACTTGCCTCAGCAGAGATGTCCTGCAGATGTCTTTCTTCTCTCTCAGCTGGGCTCCTAGTCTTCAACTTTGTTTGATTATTTTCTGGACTTTATCCTTCCCTCTGGACGGGAGCTTCTGTCGGAAGCTGGTATCTGTCGACCATCTTGCTCCTCCCATCAGTCGTTATTTTCTTTTTCTTTCTTTGTTGCTGTTGTTGTTGTTGTTGCAGTTGTCACTGTTGTTTAGCTGACCCGGGCCAGGTTTGAACCCACCTACCTCAGAGTATGTGGCCAGTGGCCTAACCATTAAACTACAAGTCCCTAGCCCAGATCTGACCCTTTTAACAAATAATTCTGTTAGGAGGCCAAATGAAGCAAGCCTCAGAAGGAAGGATCCCCCAGGGAGGAAACACCTCACTGTTTGTATTTCCAGGGCCCAGAGGGTGCTTGTCATCTGAACCCAGCTTATAGAAAGTGTCAAGGGTCAACAAGGGAAGAAGCAGAGCCACATGAATTATGGGCTAAGGATGAATTCTAGGAGACCATGAAATCCACTATCTCACCCTACAAGATGGAGAAGTCAGGCCCCAACTCCTGCTGGAGAAGATGATAGATCCCACGTGGCTATTCTGTCCTCTCTGGCCAGCGCCACTGCAGCCTGGGCCTCAGCTGATGAGCTAGCAGGTCTTCACCCAAGGCAAGTGTAAAAAGGACACACAGCTGTGATGGGCAGAGCCCAGGGCCAGGATGTCAGCCTGTGGACAACTGCCCAGCTTGCAGCTGGGGCTGGGCTAGGCTAGCCAGGGGCCAGGCGTACAGCAGGGAGGGGACTTGCTCATCTCCACAGCCAGCATACCCCCAGGAACACTCACCAAAAGGCACTCCTTTTCCTAGTTTAAATATATGTACATATTTATTGTGAAATATTTCAAACACACATAAATCTGTGAGAACTCATATAACACACATCTGGGTAACCCTCTCCACCATTATCAGAATGTAGTCACATTTAGCCCTATTTGCTTCAGATCTTTCCTTGTTTTATGAGATAAAGCATTTCAGATACAAATAAAATCCTCAGAACCTCTCCCTGAGCTTATTCCTCTTCTCATCCTCAGAGATAACCCCTGCTCTAAACTTAGAGTTTATCACTCTTGCGTGGTTTTTATAGTTGTGCTACTTATGTGAGTATCTTTAAACATGGTTTTAAACATTAGCTGATGTGTATATGTCCATATTAGCTATATATTGTGTGTGATTTGTATGTATGATTCAAAATTTACTTTTTTGCTTACCACTTTTTAAAAATAAGATTTATTTAGGGGAGACTTCCGACCTGGGTCTTCCCCTTTGCCGGGAGCTCTGGTGCTTTTTCATTCCTTCTATACCCCTTTCTATCTTACCACTAGGGAAAAAGGATTTATTTATTTTAATGCATCTGATTCTAGATCAAGTATTAGTAAACATTTTCTATAAACAGACAGATAGTAAATATTCTAGGCTTTGCAGGCCAGGTATGCTCTTTGTTTTGTGTTTGTTATTGCTGTTTTATTTGTTTATAGCTCTTTAATATTATAAAAACCATTCGTCTTAGCTCCTGGGCTATGCAAAAATAGGCAGCAGGCCAGATGTGGTGGTTGGGTGGTAGTTTACCAGTTGCAGGTCCAGGTCATATTCCATTGTATGAATATCCCACATGCGGTCCTCTGTGTCCCTGTTGGTGACATCTAAGCTGTTTCCAATTATCACTACTATCCAGAGGGTGACTATGAACATCATTATATAAACGTGTGAGCCCCTCCAGTGTATACACGGAGAAGTGGGATATCTGGGCATTGGACACAAGCATCTTCGACTGCACAATATGGCATCAATTTCTCTCCAAACTGCTAATTTGCATCCCCAGCAGCAGCTTATGAGCATTCCTGTTGTTCCCATCCTTGCTAGCACTGGCTATTCTAGGGCTTTTGAAACAAAATGAACTAGTGTCTTACTGTGGTTCTATTTGCATTCCCCTCATTCCTGCTGAGCTTGGACCTCTTCTCCTGTGTTAGCAGCCCATTCAGCTTTCCTTTCCTACGAATTGCACATTCATATCATTTGCCCACTTCCTTTTTGGTTAGTTGACTTCTTAAAAATCCTAATGTGTATACAAATTCCTTAAATATATTCTGGATATGTATTCTTTGTTACATGAATTGCAAATATCTTCTCCTATTCTGTAGTTTCTCTCTCTCTTTGTTTTTAAGACAGAGTCTTGCACTGTCCAGACTGGAGTGCTGTGGCACCATCACAGCTCACTGCAACCTCAAACCCCAGGGCTCAAGTGCTCCTCCTCCCTCAGTCTCTCAAGTAGCTGGGACTATAAATGCATACCACCATGACTGGCTAATGAGACCGAGGTCTCGTTCTTTCTCTGGCTGGTCTCAACTCCTGAGCTCAAGCAATCCTCCTGCCTCAGCCTCCCAGAATACTAGGATTACAGGCACAAAGCACCATTCCTGGCCTCCCAGCCCTTTCATAAGGCTCCAATCCCATCCATGAGGGCACACCCTCATTACTTAATCACTTCCTAAAGTCCCCACCTCTTAATACGACCATATTAGTTGACCGTATTAGTTTCAACATACGAATTTTGCAGGACACATTTAGACCATAGCAATATTCTTCATGAAACGTCTTGTGTATCCTAAGCTCTCAGGCTTTTGTTGCTATCATGATTTTCGTATTTCTATTAATTCTCTAATTGGTTATTACTGATCTTTGGGAAATCTCCAGTTTTTTAAAAGTGAATCTTGAATTCAGCAACCTTGCTAACCCTCTTACTAGTTTTAAGAATTTGTCTACATATTTACCTTGTAGACAATGATATAATCTGTGAATACAGGCAATTTGTCTTTCCAATTCTTTCTTTTCTTTTTTTTGTTTTAGTGAAAAAATTATTTTTTAAATTTCAGATTAATATAAGGGCACAGACAATTGAGTTTGTTAAGAAAAATCTGCAAATACAAGAGTTAGGACATGCCCCTACATTATACCTGTTAGGTGGAGGCTTTCTGAGCCCTTTCTCCCTCTCCCCTGCTCCTCTTTTCTTTTTTCTTTTTCTTTCTTTCCTCTTCTTTTATTTTCAACGAGGTCTTGCTTTCTTGCCCTTGCTAGAGTGCAATGGTATAATCATAGCTCACAGCACCTTCAAATTCCTGGGCTCAAGCAATCCTCCTGCTTCAGTAACCTGAGTAGCTGAGACTACAGGCACCATCATACTCAATTAAGTTTTCTATTTTTTTGTAGAGACGGGGGTCTTCTTATATTGCTCAAGTTGGTCTCAAATTCCTGACCGCAAACAATCCTCCCACCTTAGCTTCCCAAAGTGCAGGGATTACGGGAATGAGCCACCATACCCAGCCTTATTTCTTTATATTATAGATCGAATCAGATAAATTTCTGATGTTGAGCAGTTTGTGACCTAAAACAAAAAGGCAATTTCATATGTTTAACCTAGCACATTGCTTAGGACAGCGGTTCTCAACTTGTGGGTCACGACCCCTTTGGGGGTCAAATGACCCTTTCACAGGGGTGGCCTAAGACCATCCCGCATATCAGGTATTTACATTGCAATTCATAACAGTAGCAAAATTACAGTTATGAATTAGCAACGAAAATAATTTTATGGTTGGGGGTCACCACAACATGAGAAACTGTATTAAAGGGCCACAGCATTAGGAAGGTTGAGAACCACAGGCTTAGGACCTCAGTGCTGTATTAGATGAAACAGTGATAGAAGGTATCCTGGACTAAGTCCTGAAGTATAATAATTGCTATCACTAAAGGAAGCTAGTTTGCTAATAGTTTGCATTGAATGAGTATTAAATTTGTCAAGGTAGCATATTGCATTAGCAAATTAGCTGATGTTCACTCACAGATATATGTATTTCGGGAATAAAACCTACTTTGTCATGTTACATTTTGTGTGTGTGTGTACATTGCTATATTTGATTTGGTATTATTTTATTTAGAATTTTGGAATCTATGTTCACAGTAACTAATAATAACTAACACATAGGTTTTCTGTGGTCTGGACATGCTTAAGACACTTTCCATGAATTATTTCATTCTATCCTAGGTTTATTGTGAAGGTTATTGTTTTCCCTGTATATATGAGGGAATTAAGTCACAGAAATCAAATTACTTTCCTAAAGTCACAGGGAAAACGAGTAGCCGCCCCTGAATATAAATCTAGATTGCCGGACTCAAGAGGCCACACAGTAACCACTACTCCATGCTATCCCCGGACAACAAACCCATCAATTCAGATTGGTCTATATATAGCACACTTTTTTTCACATGTCCTTGTTTCAGTTTGGCACCAAGATTATACTATCCTTAAAAAATAACTGGATAACTTTTCCTCTGTTTCTTTTATTTTAAAAAGCATTTGTCAAAATTCTATAAAAACTTATTTCATGGGCAGCCCCTGTGGCTCAGTGAGTAGGGCACCAGCCCCATATACTGAGGGTGGTGGGTTCAAACCCAGCCCTGGCCAAACTGCAACAAAAAATAGCTGGACATTGTGGTGGGCACCTGCAGTCCCAGCTAACTTGGAAGGCTGAGGCAAGAGAATCACGTAAGCCCAAGAGCTGGAGGTTGCTGTGAGCTGTGACGCCACAGCACTCTACCGAGGGTGACAAAGTGAGACTCTAAAAAGAAAAAAAAAACTTATTTCATTTGGAGTGAATTCACTGATTATTATACTGGCTAACTTCCTTAGCATGGTTGCTTCATGTTTTTAAATCTTGGTTTGTAGGCTCATTTTCTTTCTTTCTTTCTCTTTTCTTTTCTTTCTTTCTTTTTTTTTTTTTTTAGGCAAGATCTAAATCTGTTGCCCCAGACTAGAGTGCAGTGGTATCTGAAACCTCCAACTCCTGGGCTCAAGTGGTACTCCCACCTAAGCCTCCCAAAATTCGGGGATTACAGTTGCAAGCTACCATAGTAGGTTGTGAAATACCTCTTTCTCTGGGTTTGTCTGAGGCATCCTCAAAACTAGACTTCAGTGACACATCTTTGGCAGGACTATCACCAAAGTGATTCTGTGTTCTTATTATATCCTATCAGGCCATACACAATTTTAACTTGCTCCATGTCTGGTAAGGTTAATTTCGACCACTTGATTAAGGTGGTATGCTGGTTTCTTACTATGTATTACTGCTATGGCAAATCACTGCAAACACAGTATTTTAAAACAATTTAAATATATATATATTTTTATTTTACAGTCTGGAGTTCAAAAATCTAAAATTGGTCTTTACGGGGCTAAAATCAAGGCATTGGCAAGGCTGTTTCTTTGGAGGTTCTAGAAAATAATTCATTCCTGGTCTCGTCCAGCTTCCAGAAGTTACCTGGTCTTTAAAGAAGAAAAAAAAATTTAGCTGTATTGCTCCAATCTCTCCTTCCATCTTCATATTCATTCATTCTCCCTCTCTGACCTCTTGCTCCCTCTGATGAGGACCCCTGTGACCACATGGGGCCCACCCAGATAACTTAGGATAATCTCCCCATCCAAAAGTCTTGAACTTAATCACACCTACAAAATCCCTTTTACTATGTAAAGCAACTTTCCCAAGTTCTGGGATTAGGACATGGACATCTTTGGGAGGCATTATTCAATCTGTCACAGGTTGTATCTGCCACAAGCCTTCTCCTCTATAAAGTAAACCCTTTCTCTCTCATAAGTATTTTATGGGGAGGTGCTTTGAAACTATGTAAGTATCTCATTTCTCAACAAACATCCAAACATCTATTTACTTCAATTTAGGCTCATAGTTCTATTTTATTTAATAAGTTATAATTCATGACTATTATTATTTTCATGTTCAAGTTGTCTCAGATTTGGTCAGTGAAGTCCCTTTAAGGTAGCTTCTGGGGTGGCTCCCATAGCTCAGTGGTTAGGGCGCTGGCCACATATACCCAGGTTGCTGGGTTCTAACCCGCCCCAGCCAGCTAAACAGCAATGACAACTGCAACAAAAAAATAGCCGGGCGTTGTGATGGGCACCTGTAGTCCCAGCTACTTGGGAGGCTGAGGCAAGAGAATCACTTAAGCCCAAGAGTTTGAGGTTGCTGTGAGCTGTGACGCCATGACACTCTCCTGAGGGTGACACAGTGAGACTCGGTCTCAAAAAAAAAAAAAAAAGGCAGCTTCTGTGTCCCTTTGACACCTCCCGTCATTTTCAGAGCACTTCCTTTACTCTGTGGCCCAAGTGAAGGCTGTTTTGAATAGATATTATATTTTCTCCCTCCCTCTTTTCTTCCTACCCTCTCATCTTTGCTTACCTCACTCTTACAGTTTTATAGTTGCCTCCAGATTTTATGGCAGTGATTTTCAACCGGTGTCCAGTGATTTTCAACAGTGATCCATGAGAGGACCTTGGGTGTGCCACAAGAAACTTTCAAGATCATTAATTAAATTATTTTCAAAGGAAGTTCAAAGCACCATAAGTATATTCTTTTCTTTACTCTTTTTTTGGATCAACATAATTTAAGTGTGCTGCGGAAGTTTAACTATAGGTTCGAGTGTGCCATGAGATTTAAAAAAAGGCTGAAAAACACTGTTTTATGGCATGTTGAAGCACCTATCCTGTGGCATATGGGGGCTAAGACACCCTGTCAAGCCAAGGCTACAGACCACACAGCCGCAGCAGGCTCCTGCCCTCTGCATCCTTTCAAGGATTGGGTACACCCAAACTACCAGTTTATAGCCAAGAGTCTTTTGCCCCAAAGGATTTGCCACTGTTTTCAGCTTCCAAAGCCCAACAGGCCCCAGGCTTTGCATTGCTTTTCTGGTTTTGATTCATGGAGATGATGATCTCATTTTTCTGCCTGGCTGTGTCTTTTTATTCACTTGGTACATCTCACCTATTATTATTGTAGTTTGGAGAAGAGAGGATGATCTCAAGCCTAATTTCTCCAAACCATCCTAAGGGGGGAGGCAGACTGCTGGGTGTTTTTCTTTTTTAAAGACCATATGTGAACAAGTTAGATTATAGCAAAAAGACGTTGGAAGAAGCAATAGGAAAGCAAGACTGAAAGTCCTGGAGAGAAGGTGGCAAAGTTGCCTTTTTTAGGTGATTACTCCCCCAGAACCTGCCAGTCCTGCTTTGCTCCTGACTTGTTAGATTTGCCTGTTGGGGCCCACACAGGGGAGGATGTGGGGCTGGAATGAGAGGGAGGAGTGTATGGATTACCGGAAGCTGTCAGAGGTCCTTTTGGAAACCTAATAGAGGAGACAGGTGGGGGGGGCGTTCCCTGGTGCTAATAACTGTCCTATGATATCTGCCAATCCCCAAAGCTATGGTACTGATTCCAAAACTTGGTGAGAACCACCTGGCTGGGGGAGGGGTGTGCCTGCGCTCTTGAGTTACCTGAGCTGTCACTGGTCAGCCCAGGTTAGCAGGCCCAAAGAGGAAGACACAGCCAGCCCCTCTGGCCCATCCCTCCCCTTAACTTGCTCCCTTCCCCAGTCCCCAGGCTGGGTAAAGAAACCCCGAGCTGTTTCACCTTCCCAAATTCCACACACTTTTCCTAAGTGCCTTCCTGGAAAATGTGAGCAAGTAGCAGTACCCCCTCCCATTGGCTCAGTCCTGGCAGTGTCCTTTCTTTCAGCCAACCCCATGGGGGTTAAGATCATTCATTTTTCCAAAGCCCCCCCCCCCTTCCACCAGTCCTGAGTTTATGGTGACAACAAAGCCCCGGGATTCCCCACCAGAGCACATCCACTTCCCTGAACCGCAGAGGGATTCTGCCCTGGCCTCTGCCTGCCTGGAGGCCTCAGTCTCCCCAGCTGTACAAAGGGCAGAGGCGCTGTCCTGCCAAGTCTCTTGGAAGATGGTTGGGAGGCCTGAACAGGTCGGGAAGTACCGAGCCCAGCCACCTGCCGAAGACCCACGCTCGTCGGATCGGAACAGTGGGCGGGGCTCACAGCTGCTGCCCACGCGGGGCTCGGCGGGGCTCGGCGGGGCTCTCCGCGGAGTCCTAGTGACCGCCGCCAGCGCTCTGTCAGACCTTGAGGGACCAGGACGACTTATCAGTGCCTCCTCGCGACTCTCCAGTGACGGCTGCTACCCACCCCCGCCCGCCATGAGGAGCGCGCACTCCCTGCTCCTGTTCTCCCTGGTCGCCCTCTACGGATGCGGTGGGTTCTGTTCGGGGACGAAGGAGGGGCGCGTCGGTTGGGTTGGGCCGGGCTGGACTGGCCACAGGTGGGAGGAAAGGGAGGGTACCTTGCGCCCAGGCGAGGGACCCGAGGTTGTCCCGGCCGGACAGGGGCGCGGGTAGGGCAGCGGGGGCGGGCCTGGAAGGTGGGTCTGCGGGTTTGCAGTGGGGGCCGCCGCGAGGGCCAGCGCCACGCTCCGTGGCGAGTGTCTTTGGCTGGAGCAGCCGGCTGTAGGGCATCGGCTCTGCAGGCAGCCACTGTCATCATCCCCAGCGCAAGAAAGGGTAGGTAGGGGTGCATGGACTCGGGGACAGACCCTGACAGACAGGGCCAAGGCTCCTTTGTTGAAACTTCTCTTTTTTGAGACAGAGTCTCACTCTGTCAACCTTGGTAGAGTGATATGACGTCATAGCTCACAGGAACCTCAAATTCTTGGACTCAACTGATCCTCTTATCTCAGCCTCCCAAATAGCTGGGACTACAGGCACCTGTCACACGCCTGGCTATTTTCAGAGACGGGGGTCTTGCTCTTGCTCAGTCTTGTCTCGACCTCCTGAGCTCAGGCAATCCACCCTCAGCCTCCCAGAGTGCTAGAATTATAGGCGTCAGCCACCACGTCCGCCCTCTGTGTGACTTTCTTGAAAGAGTGAGAGCACAGAGCAGCCAGCAACCTGGACCATGTAAGCACCTGGGAGTGAGTCTGCTGCTCGGCCTGGGGGAAGTCTCCTCCAACACAGGTATCGCAGAGATGGGGCAACTTAGCCCAGCGGGAGGAGGGCTTGCCCAAATCATCAGCCCAAAGATGTTTTGCACTTTGGGAGTGGCTCTCCCAGGAAATGCATTTTATGCCACCACCACCACTGGTCACCCAACCCCTGAGGGTTGGCTGGCCTGGGTGGCCAGCCTGGCTGAGGGCTGGGCTGGTGAAGTGGAGGGGGGGATCTCTAATCAGCCCTTCTTCAGGCAGAGTTCAGACGTGTAGAAGATTGCCTTCTTGCAGCCTCAGTTTTCCCACTGGAGTCCCACGGGCTCTTTCAGCTCTTATGCTCTGACCCAAGCTTTTCTTCCATGCCCCAGTTGTTCTAGAGGACCAGCATTGCTTCTTTCTTGGACAGAAACCCACCAAAGAGGGTGCAGGATGTAGGAGTAGAGGCATACAAAGTTCCTAAGGGAAGTAGCTCTCATCAGAGATGGTGTCCACACACAGTATGTGTGTCATGGCTCTGCTACTACTTGCTGGGTAATCCTGTGCTAGGTTTTTGCCCACTTGGAGCCTTAGTTTCCCCATCCGGTCTATGGAGATGATATGCCCTGCCTGTATATGTGGGGACTCAGATGTGTGTGTGTGCCACTTGCAGTGATTCTTAGGTGTGATCTTGGGGCAGCCTGCATCAGGCTCACAGAATCAATATCTGGAAATGGAGCCTAGGAATCTGCATTTATGCAAGCATCCAGGTGAGTTATGCACATGACTGGGGAAATGTTAACCTTTTATTTTACATTCTTTGTAAAAGATAAAATCTCAATTCTAAAAAAAAGTTCATAGCTTCCTTTTAATGAACACAAATCTGTGTTCCTTTCCTCCATTAAGGAAACACCCCCAGCTGAAAATCACTCTGCCTTTCCCGATGCCCACTTGCCAATAAGATTCTGTTAACCATTATTTTCTGTATTCCAAAATAACAGGTATATCTTCAATATAAATTTTTTAGATTAAATATTTTTTTCAGATTAGACACATTTACACAGTTTAGAATTCCAGCTATAGTTTCCTCTCAGATTATTAACCCTTTTAGTAGGGGAGTTTTTCCAGGAAACACTACTAAAACCAAGACCTTGGACTGAGGCTGGTGGGCCCACGCCTCATCAGAATCCTTGGATCATAGCTGACCCCTAGTGGCGGCCTCTCTGTTTAACTCTGACAGCCCATGGGCTGGGATGTGACCCCTCCCTTCAACTGTAGACTGGAAGCTTCCACCCATTCTGAACTGCCCCTGTCAGATGGGGATGAAAGGCCAGTCCCTTGTCTTTTGAGCCCAGCAGAATTGGAAGGCATTAAGCAGCAGATTGGATAAGCTTCAGCATCGTGCTGAGCTGGGCTTCTCCCACCCCCTTCTGGTGGGCAGGGGAGAGCATCCCAAATGCAGCAGCTCTGTGGTTCATTCTCACCCCCACCCCTGCCCCACACTCACAAGTATAAACACAAGTGTAGTCACAGGCACACACTTGCTTTGGACAATACCAGTTTTGGCCTCTGCGGGGACAGAATCCTTACGGGGGAGTTAACAAGGCCTTATAGAAGGTCAGGGAGGGCCTCTGTCTGAAACAGGCTCCTAAACCTGGCTCTACTCCTGACTTACTGAGGTCCTTGAGAAAGTTACTTCCCCTTATCGGTTTCAGTTATTTCCCCAGTTGAGAAACAGAAGGTTGGGCCAAATGATCTAAGATCTGGGAACCTCTAACTCTGGAGCCCATACCTGGTCCTCAAGATGGGGGAGAGTCCCTCAGGTCAGCTGAATGCCTGAGAGGCAGGACAGGCCCAAAGGTGAGCAATCTGAACACATCAGGTGGGCTCAAAGTTGGAATACCTGACCCCATAGACTACAGAGCAGCCCTGGACTCTTGGGGTCCAAGACTGGCCTCCTGAGACTTCAGAGATGTGGGATCCAGCCTCTCCCATTATTGCTGGGTTGGGGGCTGGGAGCTGCGATTCTGATCACGAGCCACCTCAGATTTGCCAGATGGGCTTGAGCAAGAGATACCCTTCTCTTTGAAATGAGGGGTCAGTCCCAATAGACATATTAAAGAAGGGCTGTGGGAGGGACCCAATTATAGCCTAGGGCTATGGTCTGGCTTCCAGGGTATGCAAGCAGCTGGCCTCAGGAAAAGGGTCCAGGGCATGCAAGGCAGGGCTCAGAATCTAGGCCAAGCATCCATAGGATCCCCCTCTGAAGAGCCCAGGGCAGTCTGAGGGAGGGACAGCAGGCAGCAGGTGCACTATGAGCATCTTTAACAAGGCACTAAATATTGCATCTGCTCCAGATAGGCAGCGAGTTGGAAAGTTCATGGTGTAGGCAGGGTGGCGTAGCTCCCCACGGCTGTACGTCCAGCCCAGCATCCACTGGAGAGTCCACCACAGACTTGCTCAGTCCAGCATCCCTGTCCCAGGCCCTCCGGCCCCACCCAAAGAGGGAGGGGCTTGGTAAGACTCCCTGAAATGACTCTTGCCAAAAGAAGGCAATCCCACTCCTGAGCCTGTTGAGCCCTGCTGGCATCCCCACCCCCACCTCTTCAGCCTCCCTTCTTCCCTGATCCTCCCACCTGCTCTCCTGCCTCAACCCGTGTTTCCTCTGCTCAACTCATAATTTTTCCTGCTCCTGGGCTCTCCTGCTCAGGTGTCCTTGACTCTTCTGAGTCTCCTTCTTTCTGAGGTGCCACCTGTACTTACACCTAAAATATTCTCTGTGAGGACAGCAGAGTATACAAGTTCAAGTCCCTGAAGCTCACCTTCACTCCTACACACGTGAGTGAGCTGAGACAAAGACCCAAATACCACTCAGCAAGAGATCCAGGATGTGAAGTGGGGCAGATCTCGGTGGCAGGAGCTGTATTACAGCTGGGTCTTGAATATGGCTCTGAGCTAAAACCTCTCCTTTAAGCTCCAGACCAAGAGCCAACTACCAGCTGGATCCCCTCATTTGGTGTCTTATAGGGACCTGGTTTTCTGTAGGTCTAAGTTTGAGCCCAGAAAATCCCTCATTTCAGTGCTGTTTCCTCTTACAGAAAGCACCACCTCATACCCAATACTGCACACAGCACTTGTGTGGATAACAGTGCTCCTCCCAATCCCCCTCACCATGAGCTGTCTGGTGGCAGGGACTGTTTCTGGTATTCTACTTGCCATTATCCCAAGGACATAGCACAGTGCCTGGTACAAGATAGAAACTCAGATATCTGATGGTTGGAGGCCTGGGGGAAATACTGACAGAAGTGTCCAAAGATCAAGAAGTGAGATGGTAAAGGCCACATAGGAAAGACAGGCAGTCAGGGATGAGTAGCCTGCATGTAGAGAGCCTGCAGTAGAGACAGGTGGGAGAAAATCAGGTGGAGAAACATGAGCCAGTGCCTGGGCAAAGGCCTTGAAGGGTAGGGAAGGGCCCTAGTCCAGTTTGTTACAAAAAGACCACTCTGACATTGCATAGTACCCAGACAACAGGGCCAGAAAGGAGGCGGGAGACCAGCAGGGAAGCTACCTGATTGCCCAGGAGTGGTGAGTGTGGGCACAGTTGTAGCAGTGGAGCTGAGAGGACAGACTGAGGGACTTGGGAAGCAAAACAGACAGGACTGGGTAGCTACTTGGATGAACCAAGAGAGAGGTCAGAGGAAGAGATGGGAACTAGATTTTAAAGTGTAGGATGCCATTCATTGCTAGAAGGAACAGGAGGAGGAAAAGGTGACATTGAGGGGCAGAGCTGAGATCTGTCTTGAAGTTATTTAATTTGAACCCCTAAGAAGAAGCAGGCCTGCCAGCACCTTCACTGCTTCAGCCCAGCAACCCTCTGCTCTCTGACCCTCTGAGCTCTCCTCCTCTTTGCCACCAGCTGCAGGGGGGACCACCTGGGAGAGGGCCCAGCAGGCCTGACTGTGTGTTTTCACAGGGCAGTGCCGCATGGCCAATGCTGAGGAGAAGCTGATGGACCACCTTCTGAACAAAACCCGTTACAACAACCTGATCCGCCCAGCCAACAGTTCCACACAGCTCATCTCCATCCACCTGCAGCTCACCCTGGCCCAGCTCATCAGCGTGGTAGGTGCAGAGGACTGCGGGGACTGAGGCTTAGGCGGAGAAGCAGGCTAGGTTTTCAGTGCCTCTGCCAGGGCCTGGGGGCCGTTCAGTGTGCAGAGCTGGGAGTCGGGCAGCTTGAGTTTTCCTTCTGGCATTGCCCAGATTTCTGGGCAAGATCCCAGATTGTTCATCTGATCTTTTTGCATATCCACAAATTAAGAAATTTGCCTAAACTTTGAAGGTCCTGATCCTGCCTCTAAATTATGAATCTTTCATTCCAAAAACACTATCTGTACCTTTGCACGTGCTGTTCTTGTTTCCTGGGATGTCCTACTCACTTTATGCACCCTAGTTCCACAATTTGCAGCCACCTGCAAATACGTGATCTCAGTTATCAATTAAAATGCTGTGGCTTCACATAATAGAACAGCCACCTAAGAGTGGCTAAAATATTAGGACATGTATTATGTCATATAACAAACAAACAGGCCAACAATCTCAGGGTTTGTTAATTCATTCACAGATGGCATTGCCCTTGTTTTATCTTCCTGGTCACAAGACGGTGGCCACTGCTCCAAACACAAAATCTCCACATGACAACATGGCAGGAAATGGCAAATCCTTTGGGGGGTTCCTTTTTGAGTATAAGGAAAACTTTCCCAGAGACTTGCCCTCTCAGGCAGCCCCTTATGTCTCATCAGCCAGAGGTATAGCTCATGCCAAGTCTTACCTAGTGATTGGCCAGAGGAATGAAATTACTGTAATTGGCTTAGACTTACCAATACATGGCAAGGAGGTCAGAGGAGGACTCCCAAATGTCTTGGTATCCAGTATTTAATGAAATCATGGTTTTTGTCAAAAAAAGAAGAAAGGAGGGTGAGAGCAAGATGACCACTGGGTAGACAGCCAGTGGGACTGCCACAGACTTTGCTTAGCTGGGTCTCCAACACAACTCTAAGCTGTTCCTCCTTATCCTCACAGTCCCACCATACTGTCTCCCCAGCCTGCTCAACAGATGACTTTGCATAGCTCCTATTTGCTGGGGGGAAATAAGAACCAGGTAGGGAGTATTGACTGGTATAGAAGCCCAGGTGTAGGAGCAGTAGCAGAGGCAGGTGAGTGAGGATGGTGGCTGTAGGAAGGTAAAGGAGGAATGGATTGCAGCATTCAGGTGGCTGTGGGGCAGGGGTGGGCAGTGCTGAGGAAGACTGAGGTGCCAGGGAATTCCCTTCTCCCCTCTGCTGTCTCTGAGTTTAGGGCATCTGAGGGAACCATGGCCATTGAGCCCTGTCCATAGAAGCAACTCGGGGGCATTGTTCACAGGGGAGAGTCTCAGGGCACTGTGTCCAGCGACTGGGGAGGAAGATGACCAACGGGGCTGAACTTTCTTTGGTCGGGTGATGGTCTTCTTAATCCCCAGCCTTTCTCTCCAGCACAAGTGGCCCCAACAAATCTATTCCTCAAATCCTCAAAGAGGCTTTGGCCAAATTAGTGGCTGGCTCCCTTCCCTACAAGGAAGCACAGCCCAAGACTGGGGAGGATGGTGGAGGACTGGAGCTTTGTCCTCTTTGTCCCTCTCCCTCTGCAGATAGGCACAGGAGGACTGGAGGGAATCAGGGCTGTCAGCCAGATCTCACCCAGGCTGGTGTCTGAGCATTATTGTCCAGCCAAGGGCTTCATGCTTAATGACCTGAGCCCAGCTGCTGCCATGCAGCTGCCGCCCCTGGTGAGGGTGAACAGGCAGGCAGCTCTGCTGTGCTTCCAGGCTCTGCTGTCCCTGCCAGATCTGCTCTGTGGGTCCTGTGGGGTGATAGAGGCTACCAGAAGGAGGAGGGGACACAGCCACCCCTGAAAATACAACTATAAACTGTCAAAGTTCCAGAAGCTTGTGTATAGAATAAATATTAATGTTAGGTTTTGGTGGAGAGGGTTTCTTTTTTTTTTTTTTTTTTGAGACGGAGCCTCAAGCTGTCCCCCTGGGTAGAGTGCCATGGCATCACGCTCACAGCAACCTCCAACTCCTGGGCTCAAGTGAGTCTCCTGCCTCAGCCTCCCAAGTAGCTGGGACTACAGG
>CAUYTI010086207.1:0-29148 GCA_963575145.1 Galago senegalensis | reverse complement strand
CCAAACAACAATGATGGCTGCAACCAAAAAATAGCCAGGCACTGTGGCGGGCACCTGTGGTCCCAGCTACTTGGGAGGCTGAGGCAGGAGACTCGCTTGAGCCCAGGAGTGGGAGGTTGCGGCACTCTACCCAGGGGGACAGCTTGAGGCTCTGTCTGAAAAAAAAAGCGGGACGTCTGGTCACCTTACCCAAAATGGATCTGTAGCATATACTCAGGTAAATGTAGAAGGGGGAAGGAAGAATAGGACACAGGATCTGAATTGACAGAGATATCTGGAGACCCAAAATGTCTGTCTTAGTCTGTTAGAATACCCAAGAGTAGATAAATTATTAAAAAATTGAAAAGGAAAGAAATTTATCTCTTTCAGTTCTGGATGCTATAAAGTCTGAGAGCATGGTGCTGGTATCTGGTGAGGGCCTCTGGCTGCATCATAACACAGCGGAGGGCAGCACTTGGTGAGCGGGCAAAAGTACGCAGCATGTCAACCCTGCTTTCTCTTTCTCTTCTTATGAAGCCATCAGTCCCCTCATGGCCTCATCTAATCCTGATTATTTCCAAAAGGCCATCCCTCCAATCAATACATGAATTTGGGGATTAAGTTTCCAACACATAAAATCTGGGGGCATATTCCAACCATAGCAATGTCCTAAGAGCCTATTTTTAGACTGAGAAACACTCAGAGGCCAAGTTATCCATGGAGTCCTGGCCAAAGTCTGGTTTGTAGAAAGTCCACTGGATCCATGGACCAGCCCTGTAGTCATTTCTCCCATCCCCAAATGTATGGTTGATCAACATAATTAATAGGTGAAGTAACCTCCACATTGTGTCCTGGGCCTGTACACTAAGAGCTGTCATAGTGAAGAAAGCCAAGTAGAAATCTCTGAAGTGGATAATCTATGCCAAGCCAAGATCATAAATTAAAAAGAAATCCATCACAGGGGTAGGAGTGGAAATTAATGCCACTCTTGAAGATCTTTAGACGCACCACGGTCATCTTTATCATATCTGATTAGTTTACCAGGCTGACCTCTGAAGAAGCTGGGTCATCTCCTGGCAGGAGTAAACTACCACAAATTCACATATAATATTTCTAATTATTAAAATTATACCAAATTCAGTATTTTTGCTACAGCAGGTTAATATTGTCCTCACCCATATGTCCTCATAGTACACAGCTATTTTCTCATATCCCTCTCTATCTTAATCAGAAAAGAGTATCAGAAACCATGGACATTCACATGGATCAGAAAAACATATATGTTTACTCAAGGATAACTCCTATGCTTCAGTCATAACATAGTCCAAAGAAATGGACCATCCGGACACCCTGTGGAACTTCACACCATTTCATCAATGACATTATGGTAATGGAGGCAAATGAGAAAGATGTGGCCAGCATTCAGGTCTTGGTAAGATATATACATACTACACAAGTGGAGTATGACATGGGCCCTCAGATAATTCTGGGGCCTGACAAATTTATAAAACTTAGGCATCCAGTGTTCCGGAATACACTGACGTTCCCTCCAAATTAGTACATCTTGTGCATCCTACCACAAAGGGAAAATGAAGTACAATGATTAACAGGCTATATTCCACTTGTAGAGATACTGCTCCAGTCCATACATCAGGCAATGGAAAAAGCTTCCAGGTTTAAGTGGAATCAGCCTAGAGCAGAAGAGGACTCTGCAGCAGGTCCCAGATGCAGGGCAAACAACTCTACTACTCCTTGGGTATTGATTGATAGACCTGATGGTGCTGCAGATATCAGTGGTAAGAAAACGGGCTAGGTGGTATGTGCGCCACATTCCAGTGGAAGATTACAACAGAGACTCCTGAGTTTCTGGAGCAAAGTCATACTATCTGTAGCAAATAATTATATGCTCTTTGAAAACAACTCCTGATGTGGTATATGGGTCACTATGATAGTTTTAAGATAGACTGTGTTATGATCCATTATTTCACTTCTAAGAAATACAGTAAACAGCATCCTTTCTGATTCACCCATGCAAATTTCAACTTGCTCCACGGATCAGTTTTCCTAGGAGGGCTTCATTTGTTTCCGTTCATGCAGATTTTATGTTTCTTGATTTTTGTGTGTCTCCAAGCTTTTGTAATGACCCACATACTGGTTCCTGGTAGAGATGGGACACCTTAAAATGGCATACCACATGACCATAAAATTCAATTGCTCCCCCTGGGCTGGGTCCTGTCAATGCCAGTCCTGGTGTTGGGCAGGACCAGCAACAGTTCATTGTATGATGGAAGTGGTGTGGTCCAGTTTTAAGCACAGCAGGGCCAGAGAACATGCATTCTGCATGGCTGAGAAGTTCAGACCCCCAGGACACCTGCCTCTACTTTGATAGCATACCTTTCTCATCTCTCAGCTACACACATATGCTGGCTCCTAAATGATCAACAAATAGAAAGGAATAATCCAAGCTTATCTGATGGACGGTTTGGCCTGGTATGTCAATGTCAACTGCAAATGGACAGTAGCTCTACTACAGCTCCCTCAGGGATGGCCTCGAACAGCATCGGAAACAGATAAGACCTCTGGGCTGATCCCACTTAAACCTGGAAGCTTTTCTGTTGCCTGGCGTATGGCCTGGAGCAGTATCTCTACACGTGGAATGTAGCGTGTTAAGCATTGTGATTCCACACAATGTGCTCTGGTTGGTTTACCTGCTCATATACTTGGTAGGGAAAGAAAAGTAACCCAAGGTTAAAATACATATGAATTTATGGATTATTGCAGGTGGCCTAACTGGCTAGTCGGGGACCATGGAACAATAGGAACAGACATAAATGAGTGACCATAAAATGTGATGATCTCTGTATCACGTGTTAACGCCCGCACAGAAGTAGTCACCACAAAAGAGGCAATAAACAACCCACAGACAAAGTAGCTCAGCAGCGGATGTCAGCCTGTCATCAGACACCCTAGGTGAAAAATATATATGACATATTCTGCATTTGTTGTCTAAGCTCTTATGTTTGCATTTTTAGGAAAATGCTCAGGCTGAGTCGTTATAGCAAAACATTCACTAGGAACAAACTTGCACAGGCAAGAGGACTGTCAGCCTCTACATGAAGACACCGAACACCACCAAAAATATATTATATTGTGAAAGAGATTTTGTCATAATCCAGAGAGGGGTTTTTTTTGGCAAAATCTGTTCATTTGTGCTCGTTAAGACAGCAAAAACAATCTGTCAGGCTGACCCTCGCCGCCATCTCTCTGTGAGCCTTGGGGCTGTCCAGAAGCTGTGAGGAGACCTGCCTGCCTGACAGCTGGTTAGGAAACTTCAGGGGGTTGCTGCTCTGAATAGGAATTTCTAAATAAGTGCGGTGAGTGTTTTCCTCATCCTGCCAAAGTATTCAAAGACCTTCAAAGGATATTGGGATGCTTTTGAAAAGATTACATTAATTAAGAATATTGGATCAGATGTCTTCTCGCATCTAAAGAACATGTTTATTCTAACGTCTTGGGACCAGAAAGGAAAATACAGAAGATTAGCAAAGGAACCAAGACAGCAGATCCACAGATGCAGTCAGCCCTGGCTTCACTGCACCATTAATAATACTGCCTTTGGTGAACAGATGTAAAAGTAGCTGATAATCCAGAATGGAGGGGAATTCATTTATTCTAGAATCATGAGAGCTGAAGCAGCAGTGGGTATTCATTACCTGGGGGGTAAGGAAAACTGTCCTCATCAGTGCCTCTTCTGTTGTGGCCAGTTTATGTGTCATCGGAGAAAAGGCATGCAGCTTCTACAGGAGCTAGATCTGATATCGAATTGTCTCCCTTGGTAGATGAGGGAGAACCTCCCCCTCCCCCAAGCACACACACAGGGCTTGGTTTCTGAGGTTTCCTTTTCCAAGTGGTAGTGAGTTGGGGGCTCTTACTTTGTTTTATAAAACAAACATCTACACCAAGTAGCAGTTACCACACTAAAATTTCGTGAAGATTTGCTTAAGTCCTTTGTCCTTGCCCTAATCTATAAATACAAATGCCTGTGCACATACTCATGGTGAGACATTTCAGTACGTGTGGGGAGGACGGTTAGAGATTTTCTGAATGTACACTGTTTTATTGACAGTATAGTAACAAATGAAACATAATGATATCTTTTCATACACTGTCCCATGAAACACGTCTGGTTGATAGAATTATTGCCCCCTTGGCAGCAAAGATCATGCCTTATAAAGCTCTTTTTTAAACAGTACCTGCAAAAATATATGTTGAATGGGTGAATAAATGAAGGACTACAGGAATGAATGAACGGATGTGTGCATTCGTGAGTACAGTGTGAGTCAGATGGCAGCTCTACATAATACATGGCTTTATCACTTTCATTTTCCTAACTAATCACTTGAAATATGCTCACCCAAGTTATTCAGAATCCAGTAATACTCCCAGAGGTGCTTTCATTTCAACTGTTAGCCCTGGAGACCACTTAGCTCCACCTGCATTTAAGAGAAATTGTAAGGCTTTTCAGTCCATTAACATTACTGATTCCTTCCTTGGCATATGTGATTCCTATTGGAAATTGGTCCCTTTTAGTCACATGGGTTGCTTCACACTGCAGAGGTGACACCCTTAAGAACTCAAAAACTGTCAAGAGAAATGACCTACTTATCTTCTTCAAAAGAATCTCCCAAGGGAAGCATCCCCACCTCCAAGTTCTGAAAGTGACGTTCTTTCAGTTTCTACTTACGAGAGGGCCCTCTTGATATGAAGTATAATGCACAAGGTGATCATCAGGGTACAGGGTCCTGAGAGCCTCCGGGCCTTGTTCCCACCATGGCTGAAACATCCCTGTCCCAGAAGCTTTTCGAACCTTGATTTTGAGCCTCATTTCTCCCTTTTTGTATTCACATATGTGCATGTCCCTTCGGGGCCCTTGTCCCTTCCTGCTGAATGACTAACGTCAAATCATAGGAGTCCATGATTATCTGATAATATTGAACCTCAAAAAATGTGAAAGAGGTCTCTGTTCCTTCCAGGAGTTTCTTGGCTACATATGTCAGTTTTTCTCCTCTACATACCAAAGGCTGCTAAAAGAGATTTCCCTCTTTAGGCTGCCAAATGTCCTCCTCCTTTTTACTAAAGAGAAGCCAGCTTTACCTTTACATAACTCACAAGAACTGTACCACTCGACTGTCTCTTCCCTGAATGCAGGAGACCTACCTTGTGCAAGGTAGAGTGATGGGTGTGCTCAACAAAGAAAATACAGAAGCTAGTTCTCTCACAAGAACAATATTAAGTTCTGGCTCACCCATACTGCACCGGGATGATAACAGTTAACACACATTGAGTACTTCACCGTGTGCCGGCCCTTTGTTAAGCACTCCACGTGCATTAGCACCTTCATGTGGAGTGCTTAATGATTGTGACAAGCACAATTCTTATCTCCTTTTCGCAAATTAGGAAACTGAGGCCAAGAAAAGTTCAAGAACATGAACAACATTGCAGAACCAGTCAAGGATAAAAGCAGATTCAAATGAAGAGCATCTAGCTTGTGTCACAGCCCACTCTGTGCTATACACCCATTCTTCATGCAAACAGCAGAGTGGGGAGGCAGTAGGAGGCATGGAAGGGGGGATCTGAGGCAGGTGTGTGGTGTAGGTCAGCTCATTCTGTCCTCTTGCCATCATGGTCCTTTGCCTTGGCTCTACAAACAGAATTTATTTTTCATGCCACCTCTCCAGCTTGTTGAGCTTGGCTTCAATAATTTAAGGTGAAGTAATTTCAGTCTCACTAATCCAATTTGACTAAAAATATATTGCATGTTTCCATTTTCTGCAGCATTTTTTTTTTTAGTAAATCATAGCTGTGTACCATGGAATACTATACAGACCTAAAGGAAGATAGAGACTTTACCGCCTTCATGTTTACATGGATGGAGCTGGAAAATAGTCTTCTTAGCAAAGTATCTCAAGAATGGAAGAAAAAGGATCCAATGTACTCATCCCTACTATGAAACTAATAGTTAGCTATCATAGGAAAGCTATAACCCAATTATTTTCTGTAGCATTTTGTGAGAACTAACACTTAAAAGTCCATACATGTTGGATTATGTTATTTCTTTGGCCAATCTTATATTCTTGCTACTCTCATACTCTTTGGAAAATGAATACTCTCAAATGTAAACCCCAGGAAAAAAAATGCTGGTGGAAACCTACTTCTCACTTTTGCTCTATGCTCCTATTGGCAGAGAATTGTACTTGGTGCCAAAGATAAGCAAAGACCAAGCATATTGGAAAAGAGACTTTTTGCATGGTCAAACAATCTCCTATTATGTACAGTCATATAATATATTTTGGTAGAATGTCAGAATTTACATAAGCAATATTTTTTCTTCCTTGAAATCATTACTCTTCTTGAATTCTGGATCTTGGAATTCAAGTAAATTGAATTTTCCTGAAGATACTTCACCATAGACAGAGTGATGTAAATGTGTGCATGTTTGTTTAGAGTACACCCTAGGGCTGTCAGCTGTCTTAATGGGAACTCTCATTTCTTGGTTGGTTGGCCAGAATCTAATATTATATTAGAAAGACCACACTCTAAAATACCTTCTGTGATATTCCAGTGGTGTTGATCGCTAACATGATGTCGCTACATAGTATAATAAATGTCAGATATAAGCTCCCCTTCATAAAATCAGTGATATTAAAGAGTTGAGGACACATTCATGACACTCTCATCCTTGTATAAATCTAGAATAAAAATTATAGCAAGCTCTAAGGCCGGTGCTCTTAGAGAAGACACACAGGACTTGATCCCTAGAGGGCCTGCTGGGCCCAGCTGCTGAATCAGAGGATCCAAGTCTCCTGATAGTTATTATAAAGGTGACGGAATCCTACCTCCAAAATTTTGTACAGTCAGCCTCAAGTGAACCTTTCATGCAAGCTTCAGTCAGTTACCTAAAAGGATAGAGAGATGGCATATCAACAAGTTTACAAGCCAGGTTGCATGCACTATTTTATGCTCTCTTAGAAAATATTTAACAGACGTCCAAATATGTGGCAGAATTTGGTCTGAGAAATTGCATTATAAATTATACCCTGATTGTGTAACAGCTAACCTGCATCACCTTAAGCTTTTGGAGACCACATTTAGCTCTAAAAGCACCAAAGGTGTTGGACTGTTGACATAGCTCCCTCCCCAACTGTCTCTCATCCCAGTGCTTCTTTTCACATAACATGTCACAAGGATAATCACATCCCCCACTGTTCAGAAAACCTTAATCTTCAAAATGACAGAATAAAGTAGAATTCCTTAAGCTGCAATTCAGGGACTGCTACAGCCCAGCACTAGTTTACTTCCTTGCTTCATCTCTTCTCCTTAGTTCTCCCGCACACATCCTGGCCATTGCCAGTGTCCTTGCTACTGCTCCTGGGGCCCCTCTGTCTAGAATGCACACCTTTCTCTCTCTTCATACCTTAAGCTTAATGTAAATGTCACCTCTACTAATCTTTCCCTGATCCCTCTAAGCAGAGCAGAAGTAATCCCTCCTGCTTCTATTACTACAGGTCCCTAAATTTGATGAGTATCATAATTAAGAGTTTTGTCTTTTCTCCCCTAGTAAATTATGGGTGTTCTGAAGGCATCTTTATTTGAAGATTGAATTGTTTACTAGACATTCACACTCAGTTTAATTTAGTGGTTTCTTGGATGCCTACTCTAAGAGCAGTAGCATTCAAATGTAAGTAAATATAAGAACCACAGTGGCAGTGACACAGAAGAAAGAGGAATTTATAACCATAGGTTCTCACACCCTAAATCTTAAGATCTTGACTCAGGATCTAGACAAAAACTTTTATTTTTTTCTTCTCTTTTTTATTTCAGATTAATATGAGGATACAAATGGTTAGGTTACAATGTTTGCATTATTCAGGTGAGATCCCTGTTGTAGTTGTGTTCTACACCCAGGAGATATGCCATACACCCTTACTTTATGCCCACTTGGTGGGAGCACACCAATCCCCCTCCCTTTCCCTCTTCCCCCAACCTGTATTAAATGGAGTTTTTGTCTTCTTTTGTGTGGGAGTGTATTAGTTGTCTACAGAGTTAGGACATGAACTTTTAAACACACAGCCCAGGTAATCCTAAAGCAGATGATCCTAGGAACACATCCCAGTCTATAAGTTGATGGCAGAGCATAAACAAGGAAATACTAATGTGAGTCCAGGTAGAAAGACCCACTGGCACTGGGAAAGGAAGCCTGGCAGAGTAGAATGGCTCGTTCTCTGTTTCTGTCTGAGTTCTGTGACCTCAAATCATGCTAGTCAACCCAAATTAATATCCTAGGGTTTCACTGACATGCAAACTGATCTACAGCAATATTCATTCTTTTGCACTAAGCTCAAAGAGCACCTGCAGGAATTCATCAATGTTGATTGTTTCCTTATTTTGAACACAACCACTCCATAAGTTGTGTAACAGAATTTAATTTTTTGGCTGGGAAGTAGTAGGGTAGGAAGATAACCTAAGTGAATGCCATCTCTGCATGCTGAAACAACTGGCAGCCAATCAGTGATAGCCCTTCCGCTTTCACTAATTCTGATTAAATTCAATTGCACTACACCAAACAAATGGGCAGTTGATTTTCTAAATGTAGAAGTAAAATAACTTTCATTTCAGCTACAAAATGTCAAGAGCTTGGAAGTCATGATTCCCATCTTTATAATAAGAAAAAAGATGAACCAAAAATCAACAAGTTCTTTTGGATTCAATCATAGAATTGAGTTCAGGGGGCAAACTGCCACCCTAAAATTTGGAAAACTAGATGAGTATGGGGAATCACAGCCAAATACAGAGATTCACAGTTGAGATCAGTTTATCTGGAACAGAATCTGTAAGAGCTACAGACTGGTAGAAATATTTAAATGATCATTTTGATGAATTGTTGGAGACTGTGAACAAGCTTGAGGGTAAGAGCTCCTAGGGGGCCTTCCACACTTTCCTGGGTTTTACCCCCAGGGATACTCAAGTTTTCTGGTGAACGGCCAAGGAAAAAGAAACCTAAACAAAACCTCTAATTTTTGGCAGGAGGAGGGGAAAAAAAATCATTTCTCTCAGAAACTGGACATTCTCCATAACAAAAAGTTTAATCTCAAAGAGAAACTTTACCAGATTCTTACTCCACCAGAGAAAAGGATGACTGTCAGATTCCAGTTCCCTCCAGCTTTCCTGTCTCATGTGAGGGAGAAAAAGTAAGTTTTGAAACACTGTGAAAGTCACAGCTTAGAGACAGAGATGCACTAAAAGACTGAACTTTCTTCATAAAATTATACAGTTCTTCTCCCCCACACCTTATCATTAACAGGGCTTCAGCACAATGTCAGTGGATTATAGCTGAAAGAGTTGCAAGACTCGGACTCTATTTAAGAAGCAGTTCTTTGGGAAACCAAACACAAGAGGGGAAACATAAATGAGGAAACTGAAGCCTTTGGCAACCACAGCTGCAATAAACATTAAACACAGGCCTTTGCCCAGCCAGATTAGCATAAAACATGAGGCTAAAGGATGTTTACCTCAGTTCCTATTATTCAATACATGGTCAGATTTCAATAAAATATTACAAGTCATGCTAAAATGCTAGAAGAAAACATAGCTTACTGAACCAAAGTAAACATACCAACCAGACACAGATATGATGCAGATTTTTGAATTATTAGGTAGGGAACTTAATCAGCATAATTAATTTGTTAGAATCTTTAGTTGAAATGTAGACAGCATGTAAGAACAGATGAGTTCTGTAAGCACAGAGATAGAAACACCAATAAAGAAAAAATGCTGGAAGTGTTAAACAATATATCAGGCTGGGTACAGTGGCTCAAGCCTGTAATCCTAGCACTCTGGGAGGTTGAGATGAGTGGATTGTCTGAGCTCAGGAGTTCGAGACCAGCCTGAGCAAGAGTGAGACCCTATCTCTACTAAAAATAGAAAAACTAGTTAGGCATTGTGGCAGGCACCTGTAGTCCCAGCTACTTGGGAGGCTGTGGCAAGAGGATTGCTTGAGCCTAGGAGTTTGAGGTTGCTATGAGCTATGACAGAGTGAGTCTGTCTTAAAACAAAAAACAAACTCAGAAATGAAGACTGCTTTTTTATGGTTCATCAGTAGACTGGATAGGGACAAGGAAAGAAGCAGAGAAATTGAAGATACAGTTAGTAAAAACTTCCAAACAGGGCAGCGCCTGTGGCTCAAGGAGTAGGGCACCAGCCCCATATGCCAGAGGTGGCAGGTTCAATCCTGGCCCTGGCCAAAAACTAAAAAAAAAAAAAAAAAAAAAATTGAAATAAAACATAATAAAAGAATGGAGTATCCAGAAACTAGGAAACAATTTCAAAAGGTGGAAGATTTATGCATTCCAAATCCTAAAAGAAGAAAGAGAGAACAATACAAAAGGTATATTAAAAATAATCATGTGCCAAATTTTCAAAAGTTAGTGACAGACACCAAGTCACAGATAAATAAAACTTAGAGAACACCAAGCATGATGAATACCAAGTAATCAACACTTAGGCATATTACATTATTACATTATAACTGCAGAAAACCCTAGAAAATGAGAAAATGTTAAAAGAAGCCCCAGATTAAAAAATACCCAAACACTTACCTTACCTCTGGAGGAAAAAGGGTAGAAATTATGCTGGGCTTCTTTGCAGAAACTATGCAAATAAGAAGAGAGTAGAGTAAAATATTTAAAATGTCGAAAGAAAAAAAATCACTGACGTGATTGGTATAAAAGCACCAATTTTACAACCAGCAAAATCATTATCAAAGAAAAAAAATAAAGCTTTTCTCAAATAAAAACCAAAAAGATTTATTGTCAGTAAACTTGCCAAGCAAGAAATGTTAGAAAAAATTCTTCAGAGAGAAGAAAAATTATATAAGTCAGAATTTTGATCTATATAAAAAAGGATGTCAGAGAAGGAATAAAGGAAATAAAATGACATCTATTCAAAAAACCATAATAGGAGGTACAATTGATATACCAAGAAAGGAAAGAGAAAATGAAATTCTAAGAGATGCTCAATTTAAACCAGCAAAAAGAGGGCAAGACTTTAAAAGAATTGCAAAAAAATAGATATTGATAGATATTAAGCCAATTATATAAGTGTAATAGTCTGCTTGGACCACCATAACAAAATAGCATAGACTAGATGGCTTAAAAAGCAAAATTTATATTCTCTCAGTTCTGGAGACTACAGATATATATGTTACATACAAAAAACTCACTTGGAATGTAAAGGCACGTAGGTAGTAAGAGGAATGGAAATATAATACCATGGTAATGCCAATCAAATGAAACTTGAATACCTATACTACCTTCGGACATACCTGACTTTAGAATAAGGAAAATTATTAAGAATAACGAGGAACATTATATAATGACAAAGGAACCAGTTATTCATAAAGACATAACAATCCTGCATGTATATGCACCTAACAACAGAGCATCTCAATATATGAAGCAAGAGATATCTAATATCTATCAATATAGATGGAGAAAGGAGAGTCTTTTCAATAAATAGTGAGGCTCAGGTGGCTCACACCTGTAATCCTAGCATTCTGGGAGGCCGAGGCAGGTGGATTGCATGAGCTCAGGAGTTCAAGAGCAGCTTGAGCAAAAGGAAGATCTGTTTCTCCTAAAAATAGAAAAAAAACCAAACTAGCCAGGAGTTGTGGTAGGCACCTGTAGTCCCAGCTACTCAGGAGGCTGAGGCAAGAGGATCCCTTGAGCCCAGGAGTTTGAGGTTGCTCTGAGCTATGATGCCACTGCACTCTACTCAAGGTAACAGAGGAAGACTCCATCTAACAACAAAAAGCAAAACAAAACCACCACCACCACAACAAAAAGAACAAATAGTTCTAGAGAATCATAATGCCTAAAAAAAAGAAGAATCTAGATGCATATCATACACCTTTCATAAAAATAAACTAAAAATTGATCATACATCTACCTGTAAAATAAAAAGCTATAACATTTACTAAAGAAAACACGAGAAAATCTAGACTTTGGGTTCAGTGATGAACTTTTAGGCAATGCCTCAAATAAATGACTCATGAAAGAGATGATTGATAAAAGTGAGACTTTGTTAAAATTAAAAACTTATGTTCTGCTAAAGACACTTAAGAAAATAAAAAGATAAGCAACAGACTGGGAGAAAATATTTGTAAAATGCAAGCCTGTTAAAGGACTGACATGAAAATACATTCAATATAAAGAACTCTTAAAACTCAACAATAAGGAAACAACCCAACTGAAAAACTAAACAGAGCATCTGAACAGACATCTCATGCAGGGAGCACACAGAGGCTCAGCACCATCCACCGTTAGGGAATTGCAAATTGAGAGAACAGTACACATCTATTAGAACGGCGAAAATAAAAACGAACCTGATGATACCACAGCTGAGAAGGATGAGCAACAGGGAACTCTCACTCATTCCTGGTGAGGAGGCAAGATGGGACAGCCGCTTTGGAAGACAGTCTGGTTTCTTACCATTCTGAATGTTAAGAATAAGGATGGACCAGAACAGTACTACAAATTGTGTGATTCAAAATTTTGTTCTTATATTTCTTAAACAAGTGGTTCATATCGAAAAATAAATAAATGCCACACATAATGTAATATAATTATCCTGTTTAGAAGATAATAATGGGATTGATGAAGGACATTGATTCTTAGTGTATTACAGGCAGGTGAGTCAGTCACAAATACAGAGTCATGGCTTGGCACCCGTAGCACAGCGGGTAGAGCATCAGCCACATACATGGAGGGTGGTGGGTTCAAACCTGGCCCAGGTCTGCTAACCAACAATGACAACTGCAACCGAAAAAAATGGCCAGGTGTTGTGGTGGCACCTGTAGTCCCAGCTACTTGGGAGGCTGAGGCAAGAGAATTGCTTAAGCCCAAGACTTTGAGGTTGCTGTGAGCTGTGATGCTACAGCACTCTACCAAGGATGACAAAGTGAGACTCTGTCTCAAAAAAAAAAAATGAATTCAGGTGATGAATGCCTCATCCCAGTCTTCTCTGCATTGTGCTCTGATGGTGTTTAATTATAATATAGGGTGACCAGATTCTAACATCTGTAAGGCGGGACAACATGGCTGGGAGCAGGGGACGGCACAGGGCAGGGCCTGACAACAAGGCAAACTCTGATAAGCAGTTCTAGATAATCACTTCTCAGCAATTATTTATTACAGTTTAACATTATAAAATTAACAAAAATAATATAAAACTCATATTCTGGCGAAATAGCCATATGGCGGCTGAAAGCCGTATATTCCCTTTTTGTTCTCCAGCCCGATCGTGCATTCTTTCCAAAAATCGGAATTTTTTTAAAACGCCGTGGGATGCAGTACAAATTGTTGAAAAGCAGGACTGTCCTGCCAAAATCGGGACGTCAGGTCACCCTATTATAATAGTAATAGTAGGAGTAAACACTTACTGAACACTCGCTATGTTCTGCCTAGGGGCTATTCAAATCTTCTCAAAAGCTATGAATGATACTACTATAATCGTCCTTTGACAGCTAAGGAAGTTAAGGCATGGTGAGGTGACCTGCCCAAGCTGTCACGGCTTTCAAGGGCAGACCTGGGATCCAAACCCTGACAGATACCATCACAGCTCAGCAGTCTCTGCCTTTACCAGGGTGGACAGAATATGAAAAGGCCTAACACTGAGTCTCTTTCTATATGTAAGATGGTCAGTCCCACCACCACAGGTGATACACTGTCCCTTTCTGGGGAACCACCTTAAGGAGGAAAGGCACCTGCAGCCTCTGTCTCCAGGAAAAACACTATTCGAATTAGCTCTCTGTGGCATGAATAATTCACAGCCCTGACCCAGTGCTGCTGCTGGGACAGACTGTTCTTCTCTACCTGGCAGCCCCAAGAGATGGCTAAATTCAGTTCAGGACCTGGTATGGCACAGACAAAGGACACACAGTCCCTGCAAAGAAATGCGATGATCAGTACCGACAATGGCCCTGCAGCCCAGGGGAAGAGTTACGCAAATGTTGTTCCTCCTGTTTCCCTCCTGGAGAGAAAGGACAGAGCATCCCATTCTGGAGACTGGCTCACACAGGTTGCCCTCCCCTTCAACCAGCCAGGTAGAAAGGCTGCTTCCCAGCCGCCAGCTTGGTTAATTAAGAAACTTTATTAAACTCTAAGACAGAGCAGGGCCTTACAGGAAGAAACAGAACATTTTCATACTTTTTATTTAGAGGTGGTAAATCGATTGTCCATTTTAAAAAGAAACAAATAAAAGAAAATCCCTGCCTTTCACTCACCTACTAAAAACCACCTCCTAGCAGGATGTCTCTTTTCATGTTGTGACTGAAGCCACAGGTAGCACACTGCTCTCTTTGTGATCTTGTACACGTTACTTAACCTGTGTGTGCCTTGGTTTCCTCTTCTAGATAAATGAAATAATAATACCCCGCTCACAGGGTTATTGTGAGGATTAAATAAGTTAATACGTGCAGTTAGTGTGGCCAGCACAATTATCATCCGGGAGGGAAAGAGCAAGGTAATTACACCAGCAAATTTCTAACTGTAGGAACACTTCCCCAAAGGTTCTTTTTGTCCCTCCTTTTTTGATCTATGCGCTTTGTATAAATGATGCATGATTCCATATTTCTAAGACATCTCTCCAAAATTTTAGATTTAAATATGCAAATAGCTACTGAACATCTATCCTGGGACCCCATAGGCATTATATTTAATGTGTCTACAACTCTCTGACAGACTTTCCTATTATGTTGGTAATTTACTTTAAAAATATTTCTTCGCAAACACTGTGAAGTACGTTTGAATGTCAAACAGTTGTACCAGTTAATTATAACATACACTTGGGGGGAGGTGGCGGAGTGAGGAAGGATCTGAAATGTCCCATCAGAAGTCAGCCCTCCTCCCAGGACAGTTACTAAATATTTGAATTATCATTATCAGAATCTAAGGCCCTAAAGTTTGTAATCAGCTTAAAGGATATTAGAAATTTTCTTTTAATTATTTAAAAAAATGAGTGTGCTCAAGAACAGTGATTGGCGAGGGAGCTTCTCCAGGCTCCACTCCCCTCGCACAATCAAGGACTAAGAACGCAGTGACACTCCCACCCCCGGCCTCAGGTACAGAGCCCGGGCCTAACGTCACAGTGGTTCAGCATCTGCCTCTCTCCTTATAACCTAACCTGGCGAGATGGTTGTCCTTCACACTCAGAAAGCCCTGGAATCAGTTCTCATGAGATTTTTCTACAAGGGGCTGGTCAAGTGCCTGCTGCAGAGTGTGGTATGTGTGTGTGTGTGTGTGTGCACGCGCATGGGTGCTTTTTTTGCTAATCATTTTTGGGCATTTGGTAGAATTAGGTCTAATACTTGCTTTTAGGATAACACCCCATGATGTCACAAGATTGTGGGGAAAACGAGGTACAGTTACACATACCTCTGCTCTGTCAGAGGCTCCCCTATTCATCATATAATCTGGCCTCTTCTGCTCTGCTACTATCGGCTTTGGAACAATTTGCGTGAATTTGGTACATGATGGCTGGCTGTGCATTTCACCTAGATGCCTCAATCAGAAATGAAGGGGTTAGCCTAGATTATTTGCTTTTCCTGACCTCACCCATTCCATCAGGCACATACTTCCAGTCTCTTCAACCATGTCCTTGTTAATAGTAATTCAGGTGCTCTGTCTTTTTTCTGGAACTTAATAAATGCTCATTAGCTGTCCCTCTCATCTCACTAATCCTTCTAACACCTGTGCCTTGCAGTCACAGTAATATGTTTACAAACATAACCCTATTTCTCTTTCACTGCCCTTCCTTTTCAAGAAACATTCAGAGAAAAGATAAAGACATCCATCCATTAGCCAGAACATTTTCTGACATTAAACTGACACCACTCTAACCAAAAATAACCAGACATTTCTTACTTTTACTGATGATGCTGGGGTGACGGGGATCACAACTCTTTCGACCTTTCTTTGGATAAATGAGAGGAGAAAACAGCTCACCCAGGCACAGATACCCAAGCTTATGCTAAAAGGTGCAGCTAATGCCGTTCAGGAGGAGAAGGTTTCTGATGAATTTCTGCTGCCCAGTTCAGGCACAGAGAAATAAAGAACAGCAGCCAGAGTAATTAGCAAGCAGTTCTTCCAGCAACAGGATTTACACCTGAATATAAACACGTTCACTGAAGTTGCCATGAACATTTGCTAAGGCAAACGCTTTTGAAAATTGTAAAGCTAATGATCTCACACTGACAGCATAACCTTGAACCGATTGCCAAATAGAATGCCAAGTGTAAATACTCAATGGAACAAAACAAGCGGCAGTGATGGTCCTTCTTGTGACCCCCAGATCAGCAACTCTGAGTGCTTTTGAAAAGTTCAGTGAAAACACTTTTTCTTCGTGCTGGTAATTTATTATAGGCGACTTTATGTATTTTATGATCTGACGAGATATGGATGAGAGGCATTTATTTCATCAGTCAAAGCAAGATGTAATAACTGCTTCTCTTCCTCCGATTTCTTATCCCAGAAGTGGAAATAAGCAGCCCTGAACTGTAGTAGAGGCCAGTCATTAGTTTGATGTACTGGTACGGATGATAGATAAAATCACTAAAATCACTCCACTTATTCTGTGGAGTAGGGACATTTGTGGAACTTAGCACATGTGAGGGTGGAGCACTGGAGATGGTAGATGAACACACATTAACATCCTGCCCTTTGGGATCCCTAATGGCTGGAGAATGGCCTTGTGAAAGAACCATGAGACATAGAATAAAGGCACTTGGGTATGAATCCTACTCTCCAACCTCAAATCAGCTCAATAGCCATTCTGAACCCCTAATTGCATTATATAAATAGAAGGTGGGTAGTAATTTGGGGGCTTATCTGGTTGTAGTGAGGGTAAAATGAGACAGTCCATCTGGAACTGACTTGTACAGTGTCTGGCACAAAAGGTTCAATAAATATTGGGAAATGTGAAATAACAGGCAGTATTTATCTACAAATGCTTAAAACTAAACACTACCTATATTGGACTATTTTTCTTCCTTTTTGCTACCCCAACATCCAATTCCTTCCTCATATTACAACTCCCTATTTTATCTATGTGACAAAGTGCCCATGTTGATATTATAAAAGCCAAAATGGGAAGATATATCCTTTATCTACTTCAGGGAAACAGGCCCATGTGTATTATCATATTATACATTTCACCAGTCATATTTACTGCTAGCCTGTCTTTTCCTCAATGCCACAAGCTTAAGTATTTTTATCTATTTTGTTCATTAATTTATTCTCAGCATCTAGAACACTGCCTGACACAGAAAAACGTGATCAGCAAATATATACTGAGGCTACTTCCCTCCAAAGTGTAGAGTTGTAAACAATAATGCAAAAATTCAGGGATAGTTCAAATTCACTCTACCTCGTGGACAGTAGGAGGTGAGATGTACGGCCAGTCACGGTGATTCACGCAGGTAATCCTAGCACTCTGGGAGGCCAAGGCAGGAGTTCAGGAGACCAGTCAGAGCAAAAGTGAGACCTCATCTCTACTAAAAAATACAAAAACTAGCCAGGCATCCCAGCTACTGGAAGGCTGAGCCAGGAGGATCACTGGAACCCAGGAGTTTAAGGTTGCCGTGAGCTAGGCTGATGCCACAACACTGTAGCCTGGGCAACAGGATGAGACTCTTGTCTCCAAAAAAAAAAAAAAAACAGAAAGAAAAAGTTGCTTGGTACTCTAATCAACACAAAGAGCCATATATGAGAGGAAATATCATGCCAGAATCTTCCTGCCTTTTAGCTCCCCCACCCCCTGGGACCCCTGGGGGTTCCTGCCTGTCACCCAAAGCTGCTCTTGCCAATTCCTCCACATCTTGAGAGGCTCCTAAAGCCTTTCCTATACCATTCCAATAGATCCATTTATTGCTTAAAAAGTCTGGTTTATGTTGTTTGTGATTATGTGGCTGATGCTGAATTTGTGCTTGTTTGGTACCTATAGGAGAGAGTAACTGCTAAAATCAGAGCTAATGGGAGTACTATGACAGATGCCTCCTCATTCTGATGGTGTCACATATGGCTCCAGCTAACTACCCGCATACCTAATCACCTACTAAACAACTAGGATGACTGCATTAAAATCATGCTTTTTCAGCTATAATAATAAGTTTGACAATCCTATAAACATCACTACTAACACCTGTGAGCAATTCCTTGAGCCAGAGCTAATTCTTGCCTTTAAAATGGTGACCCTGGGGAAGGCAAAGATCTTTTAGGCCATAAAAAATGCTAACTAAAGAAAAAATACTTTTAATTTATGGTCTTTAAAGTATAATTTTAAGAAAATGAAAAGGCAGTAATGATAGGAAAACTTCTTGAAATTTCTAACAAAGGAAGTATACACAGAATATATAAAGAATAGATACATATATAAATATATATCAACATAGAGGATATATAAAGGATTGTAACAACTCGGTAATAGAAAGACAAACAAACCAACTGTAAAAATGGACAAATAGTTACTTTACAAAAGAAGGCACATGAAGAGAAGTCCAACATCATTAGTCGTCAGGGAAATGCAAAATAAACTCTTCATACATTACTGGTGGGAGTATAAATTATACAACCACTTTTATGAACATGTTATAAATTTTTATAAAGATAGTATCATAAAACCCATTGTTGCTACTTTTCGTTATTTACACCAAATAAATAGAAGCATATCTCTACAAAAGGCAAACAAAAAATTCATTGCTGCTGTAGGAGGGAGAGGGGAAAGGAGAGGGTAGGCCAGTAGGAGAGAGGGTTTTTGGTGGGACCTCACCTAATGTGCACAATGTAATGGTACATTTCAAAACTATTAAGAGTATAAATGTCTTACCACAAATAAGTAGTGAGGTGATGGTTATGTTAACCAGTTGATGTAAGCATTCCATATTGTATATCAAATCAGCACATTGTACCCTATAAATGCATTAATGTACACAGTTATGATTTAGTAAAAAAATTCACATGTAATGATAAAAAATATGGTTTTTAACTTTGTAGAATATAAATTACAAATTTACAATTTATTGAGAAAAATAAATAAGTTGCAAACTTAAAAACAAAAACTAAAACAAAAAAATCTCAAAACCTAAATAGCCCAACTTGTAACAACCAAAAGGTTTCCTAACAGGTGAATGGATAAAAGAATTATAATCTATATGATGGAAAGCTACTCAGCAATATAAAAGTAACTATGGAGACAGAAAGCAACATGGAATTTTAAAACATTATGCTGAATGAAATAAACTGAACTCAGAAGAGTTTGTACTAGGGGCAGGTGAGGTGCCTGTAATTCTAGAACTCTGGGAGAACTCAAGTGTATTACTTGAGTTCAAGAGTTTGAGACCAGCGTCAGCAAGACTGAGACCCAGCTCTACTAAAAATAGAAAAACTAGCCGGCCATTGTGGTGGGCAACTATAGTCCCACCTACTCAGGTGGCTGAGGCAAGAGGATTACTTGGGCCCAAGAGTTTGAGGTTGCTGTGAGCTATGATGCCATGGTACTCAACCCAGAGTGATAGAGTGAAACTCTGTCTAAAAAAAAAAAAAAAAGTTTGTACTTTACAATTCAGTTTAGTCCTAGAATTGGTAAACCTAATCTCTAGTGATGGAAATTGAATTTGTGGTTGTCTGATGTAGGGATCAGTGAGGCAAGGATTGAGGACAAGGGCATGAAAGAAACCTCATGATGGAAATAGTGAGGTTGAGTTAGTGGTTAACTGGGCTATACATCTCGACTGAGTTAGTGGTTAGATGGGCTATACATCTGCCAAGCTCCTCAAACTGTAAACTTGTAATGTGTGCATTTTATCAAAGGTAAATTATGACCATCTTAATAAAGTTAATTAAAAAATATAAGATCAATCATTTGAATCCATGAAGCATGGGGCAGAAGGTGATATATGCTACTAAAAGAGTGCCAGAAAGTTAGATGGGAATAGAGAAAGAGAAACTGTTTTGACCTGGAGACGTCAGCAAAGGCCTAGTGGAAGACCTGGTGTTTGAGTAGGGGCTTCAGCTCTGGGTGTTGATTCCTTGTGAGATGCCAGAAGAAGGGGCCCAGAGAGTGCATACAGGGCCGCAAAGAGTCAGGCCGGGGTGCACGCCACATTCATTCGCTGGTTTGGCAAATATTTTGTTGATGGCCTGCTAGAAACAGGTACTCCCTCTGGAGACCAAACCAAGTCCGTGTTTTCATGGCTCTTATGTTTCATGGACAGACATGGGAGAAACAGATCAGTTTGTGACATGCCATCTGGTGCAACTTAAAGCTGGGTAAAGAGGAGAGTAAACACAGGGATAAGGGTGGGACTGCTCCATCACACAGCCAGGAAGGGTCTGCCTGAAAGGGCCATGTTTGAGCAGAATCATGAATAGAGAGAGATCAAGCCCTGCGGATAAGGAGAGGAAACGCACGTCAGACAGAAAGAACCATTCATGTAAGGCCTTAAAGAGGGAAGATGGTTTGTTTGGGGACAGCACTGAGCAAGGGAAGATGTGGTGGCCCCCAGAGCAAGAACACTGAGGAGCATGCAAGCAAAGACACCTGGAAATAATGGGGGTTTTACAGGAGGCACAGATCTAATGGGCAGTGCTTCTCATTGGTGTGCAGTACGAGCTGCCAGGAACTTCCCTTATTAAACTTCAAATTTGATCCAGTAGGTCTGGGGATAGGGCCTGAGACTTTGTATTTCTAACAAGCTCACAGGTGACGTGATGCTTGCTGGCCCACAAACCACTTTGTAAGCAGAAAGAGTGTAATTAAGGCCTTGGTGGAGACTTTAAGGTGCGGCACCACTTGCCAGCCGTGTCTGGAGGAACTGAAGCAGAGTCAGTGAATGCAGGAGGCTACTGAAACGCATTCAGGAGATAATAGGGACTTAAACTAAGATGGCTATTGAGAAGGTGACAGGGAATGGTTAAAACTCTGATATATTTAAAGTTGAGCTAAAAGGACTTGGCTTGCAAATTAAATTTGCAATGTGAAAGCTACGAGAGAAGTCAAGAATGACCCCAAGGATTTGAACCTCAGAAGTGAAATATTATGAGTTCAGGGAAAAGGCCCAAGATTGGGATATAAATTTGGGAGCAGGGAAGGGATGGATGATACTTCATGCCGTGAACCAAATGAGATCACCAAGTGAATGTAGAGAGGAGCCCTCCTACCACTGAGCCACATGAACACCGAAACTTAGGAGATTAAATGGAACCAGCAAAGGAAACTGAAAGTATAGGTGGCCAGTGAGGTGGCAGAATCAAGACAGTGGAGCACTAGAAACCAAATAACGATAGTTATTCAAGGAAAGAGTGACTCTTGTGCTGAATCTCCCAATCCATTGATTAAGATGGAGCTTTGGCATAAGGGAGAACAGAGAAATGAGATATAGATGAAGGGCAAGTGAAGAATGGGAAGACTTTTGATGAAGGGAGTTGCTGGGTGCTGTGTGCTGACAGGCATGACCTAGTGGAGAGAGAGACAAAGGATAACTCCTGGGTGAGGTTCTCAAAGAGGTGAGCGAGCTGTGTCCAGCACACAGGTGGAGAGAGTGCCTCAGCTGCAGGCAGGAGGGCAGGGTCTACAGCTTTAGGTCTGTCTAGCCAAGCAGGTAGATATGGTGTGAGCTCGTGGAAGTTCTCATTGGGTCAGTTTTTCCAGTGAAGGAGGAAGCAGGGTCATCAGCTAAGACGAGAGAAAAGATGCTAGAGGCTTGAAGGGAGAAGGCAAGTTGTGACAGAGTTGTCCCAGAGGGTGGGAGAAAGGCTGCATCGGAAAATGGTATAAGACGTGCAGGAAACACAGAGATATGTTTTGGATTTAGAGGGAGTAATGTCCTTTCCTCCAAATATGAACTAAACTGTGTGAGTATAGGCTGAGAATAGGCAGAGAGTGGGAGTTACACAGGGTTTGCCAAACAAATATGATGCAGAGGGAGAAAGACATAGAAGGTGAGAGGATATGAAAAGAATAAAGATGGGCTCTGAAAACTGAGGAAAGGGAAGGAAGGAGGGAAGGGTGAAGGGAGGAGGGAGGAAGGAAGGAGGGAAGAAGGAAGAAAGGAAGGAAGGGAGGGATGGAGGAAGGAAGGAAGGAAGGAAGGAAGGAAGGAAGGAAGGAAGGAAGGAAGGAAGGAAGGAGACAAGGAAGGAGAGAAAAGAAGAAAAGGAGGAAGACTTCTTTCAAAAAAATTTTGAAATTTAGGTAATAGAGCAAACGGGTTAAAAGAACATTGTAATCTGAGAGAAAGAGTATTCAAATTTTGATCATGGAGGTTGTGCAGTTACCAATACCAGCATGTCCTAAGGTTTGCTGTGACAGGAGGTGCTTTTAGTACCATCGCAGATGAGACATTACATAAGAGGCAAAGACATCTTTGGAAGGATCACCATCTATGTGAACACTGAAATCACCAGATTTGAGACACTCTTCCTAGCTTATATGGATATTTTCTGGTTTTGTCATCTAAAGTCTTGTGTTCCAGAAAATTTCCTAGCCCCAGAATAGGGATGATTTTCCTGAGACTGTGCCTCAGGACTGGGACAATCATTAACAGTTGGTCTTTGGATTTATAGCAAAGATACAATTGGAAGTAATACAGTGATCCAGACACTAAAACTTTCAAGAAATGGGGAAAATGTGATATAAAGGACTCAAAAAAAGGACTATTGCTGGGTGTCACCTGGGGCTTTTACAGAGGTTCAGAAGAGGAAGGGAAAATGGTTTGGTAACTGCAGTAAAGAGCAGGAAGACCCTTAGCCTTTCCTTGGTTCAAGAGGGATTTATGGGAAGAAGTGGCTTAGGAAGGAACCTAAGTTCAATCAGAGCCTGAAGGCCAAGAGAAAATTCAAAACAGAGGATGAACATGGGCAAGCTGGGCAGTTTGCTGATGCTTGGTCATGGGGATGAAGCAGAATGACCCAAGATGGGTTGGGCATGTGAATGAAGTCTCATGATCAGCCAAACATAAAAGAATTTAAAAGAACTGTAAGAATACTACATAAAATTTAGAGATGAAAATTACAGAAAATGGTTCTAGTAAAATACCAACTACCAAAGATAGTCCAATCAAATCCTTTGTATTTACTATTGTTGCTCTATTTGACATTGGGATCTTAGTCATAAATTATTTGGCTAGGCCAGCAGTTCTCAACCGGTGGGTCATGACCCACAGGAACTGTATTAAAGGGCTGCGGCATTAGGAAAGTTGAGAACCACCGGTCCAGGCCGACGTCTAGAAGAGTTTTTCCTCCATTATCTTCTACAGTTCTTATGGGTTCATGCCTTACATTTAAGTCTTTTATCTAGTTTGAATTAATTTTTGTGAGTGGTGAGAGGTGGGGGTCCTGTTTCATTCTCCTGACTGCGACTATCCAGTTTTCCCAGCACCATTTATTGAATAGGGCTTCTTTTCCCCAGGGTGTGCTATTGTCCAGTAAAAAAAGGAATTTCAAATGACAAATTACTATGAAAGAGTTTGGAAAATAATTAAAGAGGAACCATTAAAAACTGATCAATGATTTAAAGTTCAGTTCTATCTTAACTTTAAAGAAAAGATATTAATTTCTGAACTATTGCAATCATTAGGGGAAAAATGGAAAGCTCTCTAATTTCCTTTACTAAAAAATCTGATTAAAAAGATAGCTAAGATATTTAAACCGATACAACTATGACTAGAGATGCAAAACAGAATCCATCCATGTGGAAACACAATGTAAGTAAACAGAATCCATCAGTGTGCCCCCCAGACAACTCCATATAAATGAGTATGATTCATTCCAGGAATTCAAGATATTGTCCACATTAAGGTATCTTCTTAATTATTTTCTAGAGTTCTCTGAGCAACTGACCAATTTAAAAAACTCCTTTTAACTTCTTTAAAAGTTAACTTTGGTACTTTTTCTTTTACTAGGAAAGTTTTCTGTAAGTGTTATCTCTGAGTTTTATTTACTATCCCCTTATAGTTATTTCAAACTCTTATTTTTGGTTTGATCTTCTTCCCAATTTTTTTTTTATTATTTTGCTATTCCTAATTCCTAATCTTATACATTCATTTCTTTCTCCTTTTTTCTTTCTTCAGTTCACAAGGGATTCATCTCCATTGTTTTTTCACCACCTTTAGACCTCTTTATTCTTTCTACTTTTTCTTTCTCTTTTCTTCAATAATTCATCCATCTTCCATAAGCTCCTCCCACTCACTTTTTTGTTTCTCCTTCCTTCTATTTCTTAAGATAAATATAACATTAGTTTATATTTAGATTTTTCAATGGCATGCAGACCACACAGTCTCCAAATGTAAGTCAATACCCATAATTTTTTGTGATGTTTTCTTCTAATTCTTGCTTCTAGCCTATGCATGTAAACAGCTTTTGTTTTGCCCCCAGGAGAATGTTTCTTAATAACTGAGATAAGATTTGTATCAGCTATCCTTTTTTTTTTGTTTTAGATCTTTTATTATATTCCATTTATATGTTTATCTGTAGGCCATAATCAAACCATTTCCATTGTTCTACCTTAGTTATAAAATGGAAATGTTGAGTATTGTAAGTATTCAAATTTTGTTCTTCTTTTTCTTCCTTTTTTTTTTTTTTTTGGTGATTCTTTGTTTTTTAGTGGGGGAAGGGGGAGGGAGGGGAAAAGTGGGGGAAGAAGGAGGAATGGGGGGAGGGAGGGGGATTCGAGGGTTCACTTCTGTGGTTCATCCTGCAAGGGTACAAGTGAATCTTTCTATGAGTAGAATATGAATGTTTTAACACCGTAACTAAGAAAATTATGTGAAGGCTATGTTAACCAGTTTGATTTGATGGAAGTGTTTCAGATCGTTTGTGAAAAACCCACACTGTACTCCAGAAGTGCATTAATGTACACAGTTACTATTCAATAAAAAAAAAAAAAGCTATCCTTTTTTTGTTGTTGTTCTGACCTAAACATGTATTAGCCTTTCGAAAATTTTAAGACATGTGTATGGGGTGGGTGTTTGGCACATGACTGGTTTTGTAAATATTTCATATACATAACAAAATACAAATACGCTCTTTCTTTCAAAGGCAGAATCTCTTTTGTTGATTGAGTTATCCCAAACACGATCCTTACTTAGTTTTGGTGTATGATATTCATATTCATTTACATTCCCAGCCCCATCTTGCAAATATATTAAAATCTCCCTTTAGGGTTATATTGTAAATTGTATTTTCCTTGCATTTATAATAAGGACTTTTTATATTTGGCTGCAACCCTGAGTGTTGTATATGATATACTGTCTTACTGTCTTCATAAATTGTGCTTTATTATTTTGCAATATCTTTCCTGTTTAGGGCTTTCAGCCTTGAGTTCTCTCTTACGCGATATGGATATTGCCAGTATAATTTTCTTTGTAGTCTTTTTAAAAAACATTTTCTCATTTTGTTTTAAGAGGTATTTCCTATAAGCAATATAGACTAGCCGAAGGTGTATTTTTTAATCTGGCTGATCATTCCTGTCCTGAAATAGCCTATATTAGGCCAGTGACATGCAGTGTTATCAGAAACAATGCAGTTCCCTTTCATGTGTTACTGTCTTGAATAGATGATTCTGAGTATTAATTTCCTACTACGACTGTGAAAAAATTTCCACAAACTTGACTTACAACAACACAGATTTATTATTTTATAGTTCTGTTGGCTAGATATTCAACACCAATTTCACTGGGCTAAAAAATCAAGGTGTCGGTGGGTCTGCATTTCTTTCTGGAGGCCCTAGGGAAGAGTTTGTTTCCTTGCTTTTTCTAAGGCACACTGCATCCGTTGGCTAATCCTTCTGGCTTCTTTTACAAAGCCTGCAACATTATGCTTTTCTGGCCGTTCTTCTGTAGAACTTCCTCCTGAGTGTACTTTGGGACGTTTGATGCCTGTAAGGACCCATATGATTAGACTGTGGCCACTCAGGCAATGGAGGATGGTCTCGCCATCTCAAGCTTCCTATCTTAGTCATATTTGCAAAGTCCTTTTGCCGTGAACATAGCTTATTCACAGAGGAGGATGGACATCTTGGCAGGGGGCATTATTCTTCCTGCCACGCACTGGCTGAAGTACCCTGAGTCACCTTGCGGGGCGTTATTCTTCCTGCCACGCTCTGGCGGAAGTGCCCTGAGCCCCCCAGTTTTGATGCATGGTCCTGATTGCAATGTGTCTCTTCTGCTCAATTCCCATTATTTAGCCTTCCTTCTGTATATTCCCAATCACTCTATGAGTACATTACCCTCTTCCATTTAACCGTGCAAGGTGCAGAATTACTTGCATATAGGAAATCCCTCTCTTCTTCCTCCTCAGTTGAAGTTTCTTTCTGATTCATTTGGTATTTCTATACTTGTAATATGAATGCTTTTCTCAAACATAATTTCTCATCAGTAATTTCTGACAAATGAGTGTTTTTCTCAGATGGGTTAGTACTATAGATATTAAGTAAATTCTTGGGTGTTCTCAAACTCAAGTATCTTTCATCCTAACAGGTAAAAAATGTTATCCCAACTGTGGGATTCCTGAACCCCAGTCCTTTTTTCTCGCCAGTCTCAAGGACTTTCTTTCCAACTACGACCCTTCATTGCTGCTACTGAGAACTCTGAGACAAAACTGTTTTACCTTTGTAAGAAATTTCTTTTCTTACCTGATATTTGTCCATATTCTTATTTTCTCAGTTCAGAAATTTTACCCAGATAATGTCTAGGTGTGTGTCTTTTAAAAACAAATCATTCCTCTCTGCATCTCAGCAAGTGCTTCTAACCTGAAGATTCAGAGTCAAATTATTCAACTTAATTTAATTTTCTTCTTCTTCTTCTTAATTACAGACGTTCTCCAACATATTTCTTTTTCATCATCTGAGAACTCCCATTATTTGTAAGTTATGCCTATCAGGTCTGCCTTCCGGGTCTTTTAAACATTCCTGATTGCTCTCATTTGTTCATATTTGTGTCCATACACTTGAAACATTTCTCCTATTTAATCTTTCAGGCTTCAATTTTGAGCATTCTTTCTACAAGTTCATGTATTAAATGTTTTAATTTGAAAATCATTCTTTTGAGCAGCTATAATTGAATGTCCCTAAAGACACTTAGATCCCCTTAGAGGATTTACTCTATTTTGTTGCTCACACAGACTATTTATCAGTGGGCTCAAAGGAACATCTCCAGGCAACACTCCCTTGTGTGCTGGTAAGAACACAGCAGTTTTTGTTCCTGGGGGCTAATTTGGAAAGTTGTCAGTTCCCTGTTGGGGTTCTGGGAAAAACTCTCTGCTTTGCTGCCTTTGTGAAGCCTACTGGTCTCTCCATTTCAGAGACAGACAGTGCTTGGCCCACTATGGAACTCCCCAGAAATGCACAATACACAAAGACGCCAGCAGGTCCTTGAAAGAACAATTGAGCAGGATGGTACTACTTTTATTTTGTTCTATATTATTATTTTTATTTGTTTGTTTGTTTGTTTTTGAGACAGAGCCTCAAGCTGTCACCCTGGATAGAGTGCTGTGGCATCACAGCTCACAGCAACCTCCAACTCCTGGGCTCAAGCGATTCTCCTGCCTCTACCTCCCAAGTAGCTAGAACTACAGGTGCCTGCCACAACACCTGGCTATTTTTTTGGTTGTAGCCACCACTGTTTGGTGGGCCCAGATTAGATTTGAACCTGCCAGTTTAGGTGTATGTGGCTGGTGTCCTAGCCGCTTGAGCCACAGGCACCGAGCCTATTATTTTATTTTTTAGAGAGTCTTTGGATCTTTGTGGACCAAGCTCAATCCAGGATGCAAGAGCTTTATTTTCTCCCTCTAAAATAGGGATAAGATTTCTAAGACAAGGAAAATTATGTAAAATACAAAAATAAAGCTAAATGCTATGAAAAAAATACTTGTAGTCATAGCTTTCTTGCACAAATTAAAACTTTGAAAAAAACATTTAATTATCTTCTAGTCTGAGCCAACTTACGCTCTTTTAATTATATGAATGTGTTTAATTTCTATAATAAAAAGAACTATGAGCAGGTATTATCCTTTATAAATAAGGAAAATGCTACTGGGAGAACTTAATAAACTTTTACAAAGTCCCCCAAAGTTGTAGAAGCGGGATTCAAACCCACCTCTTTGCAGTCCAATTCCACTGTGCTTTCCTGCACTCTGTGGAATGGTCCTCTCAATGTAATTTTATGTCCCTTGGCTTTCTGTAAAGTCATTTCAAGAGCTGTCTATACTAACAGTGTATACACATCTTTTCAAAGTCATAGCATCTTATTTAATGACTCAGGCAACAAATTCATGCTTGAAAAAAGTTTCTCTACTGACAATTTTTTTTCTTTTCTTTTCCTTCTTTTGTCTTTCACTGCCAGAAAATTTTGTTCAGCCAAATTTAAGACCCAATTCCGATAATCAAATTATCTTGGCTAAGTGATAATTCTTACAAAATGGAAGGGATTATCTTCTCTCTCGTTATAATACTTTTTTTTCTTAAAAGCATTATCAAATAATTTTGAATATATAGAGTAAATTGATAGTAATAAAAAGTGAATTGTGAGTCTCTACATGTTTTGACAGGTATTAAGAAATGTTCTAAATATAGAAACAACTCACTGGGCATGGATGAGAAATAAAACAGATAACTAAGCTGTTCTTCTTAAGCAATTAGGGACAATTTGAAAGATTTGAAAGGAAATCATTTTGGAGGAGAGACAAAGGAGAAGTGGCTGAAAGAGAGGGAAAGGTATACACAAATGCTGGGCCTACAGAGCTCAAACAGAAGGGTGAGGGACAAAACTCCCTGGGCAGTTCTGATGCAGAGCCCAGGACTTGACACGCACTGTGTCCTCTGCAGCTGACTCCCACGACTCTCCCTCAGTTCTTGTCCCTAGACATGCATCTACTACAAGTTATATCAAGACAGCTCCCAATCAACAATCTTTTTTTTTTCTTTTTGTTAGCATTGATTTTGTATCCTGTTACTTTACTAAATTGGTTTATTAGTTCTGACATTTTATTCTTGGTATAGAACACATAGGAAAATATTGTGTATGAATAGAGATAATGTTACTTCTATTCCTCCTTGTAAGTTATT
>CAUYTI010086206.1:0-13759 GCA_963575145.1 Galago senegalensis | reverse complement strand
TCCTGTTTTAAGGTCCTAGACCTTCACATTTAGCTTTATCACCTGATGACTAAAAAACCTCTGAGGGCATTACTCACTGCCGTCTATTTTCCAAAAATTAACCAAAGCATCATGTAATAGAAGAGAACTGAGCATAGAAATGAAAACTGCAAAGCTATTCCCATCTTACTCTGGAAACCCCAATGTCTTTGCATGAATGATAGGCCCTTTGTTTCCAGGTTTCTCTGTATTTGTCCCACTTCTGCTCTTACCCTCAGTGGATCCCTCCCTGAGTGGTCCCTGGAATCCTAACTCCTCCCTCTGCTGTGAATCCTTTGCCTGCTGGTGTTGGTACCTCTCAAATGCCACCCCCTGAGAAGAAATTTCCCTGACCACCCTCCTCCAACTCACCATCTCCTCACACTGAGCACTTTTCTTGGGCAAGTCTTCTCCGAAACATTGATCCCAGTCTGATATAGATATATTCTCTCTCTCTGTGTGCGTGTATAGATATATTCTGTGTGTGTGTGTGTGTGTGTGTGTGTGTGTGTGTTCTCATTCACGTGTCAGCTTCCCAGGAGCAGGGATTCTGAGTGTCTTGTTTAAGCTCAGCTTCCAGCTCCTGGAATGTTGGCACAAAGTAGGAATTTATATGACAAATAATTGAGAAAATGAGTGAACGAATAACAATGTAAGCATATTACTTAGAAATATGGAGGAATTTTAACAGAAACAATGGAAAGGGCAGAAGAAACTACCTTACTGAAAAAGCTAGTAGGTGAGACAACGTGCCTTTTGTCTGCAAGGCTTTTACTGCTACCTTTATACATTTTGTGCTTGAAATATTTAGAATATGACTTGAAAGAACAAAAACTTAAAATTATAACAATCATTCCTAGGATTCAAATGTATGTGACATTAATCTGTTTTCAGAATCACCTGATAGGAAAGTTTACTGTCTTTAGAATGCATTTTATTCTGATGAACAGCTGAACTACCCTGGGCACAGCAGCTTAGGTCTTAGGTCCAGAACTTTGGGAAGCTGGATAGGGAGGATAAGTTAAGGCCAAAAGTTCAAGGCTACAATGAGCTATATTGTGCTACAGCATGCCACCCTAAGTGACAAAGTCAGACCCTGTATCTATAAAAAACATAAGAAAATAATAATAAAAATGCAGTACAATAAGAGTTGAACCATGAAAATTCCCAAGAAGCAGCATTCTTTTCCTTTCCTTCCTAAGAAGTCATCGTTGTGCCCACCTTGCCCCGCTGTGAGCTCTTCTTCCGCTTTCTACCCCACTTGATGCCCAGTTCCTGGCCGTATTTGTCCCCATACCAGATCAGCAGTTCACAGCCTGGCCTGATGACCTGGCAGGTCCGATAGAAGATCTGCCTGTGATACTGGAAGGCCACCAGGTTCTGCTCCTCTTCATCCCGGGCACAGTTCACATACCTGGGGTTGAACATCAGAAGAAAAGAAGGCTGTAAGTTCCCACAACCTATGAGGTCTGCATTTGGACTTTCCCTGGTGGTCAAGACCTCCATGCTCGAGTGCTGCACATTTTCTACCAATTCTCAGAGTCCCCTCTGCCCGCACCTGAGTCTTTTCAGTGTTCTATGAATTCCTACCTCTAGGTTCCACTTCCAGGGATTATCCCACCTGGAATGTTCCCTTGCCACCTCTTTAGCCATTTTTCAAAACCCAATTCCAGACTTACCACCACCTTCACTGGCCATAACACATGGTGACTTCTAGCTTCTCCAAACCATATGCTAATTATACCACAGCACCTGGTGCTTGTTCATGTGCTCTGCTTCTATTAGCACACACTGTTTCACACTCACCCCAAGTCGACTTTGTCATGGTGAGAGGTACACCCAGTCTGTCCGCAGTTCACCCAGACTCTGATAGAAACTTAGAGCACTGTCCTGGCAGAGCACAACACATTAGTTGTTTATTTTTATTCCGTCCTCTATGATAAAGTGATAGCCCCTCATGGAGAGGGACTGGGCCTTGCAGCATACATGCCCAGGATCATCATGAAGCTCACCACTTGTGAGCTTCAAGGCCCAGTTTTAATTTCACTGAGGAGAAGACCTTACAGATTAAAGGTCCTTTGTTTTATGTTGTTTTGGCACTGTGTGTGTCTTGGAAAATAGGAAAATTATGGTCCGATATTCTCATAATTAAATGTTTTGTGTCGGTCTGTAATATATCCTCCACAAGAACATGGGTTGTGTGATCGGTAATGGACTTCATTTTCTAAACTGGAACAACCTAAGTGCTTAATAAATGTGGATTATATAAAATAAAATTTGAATTCAGTGTTCCTAGTGAACCTAGGCTCTTCAAGCTTTGTCTTGATGCCTCAATTTTGTGTATTATAGAGATTTACATTTTCATAAAAAAGTTATATGACATTTATGTGGTTATCTCTTTTTGTAAATGTTTGTGATGTGAAGGAACATTCTGTGAGGAAAAATAGGAAGAAAAGATAAAAACACTGAAGGAAGCATGATAAAACGTAAAGGAATTTGGGCTTGTGAGAGAGAAATGTCCTTTCTGGAATCCAGAAAACTACTGGCCTTACCTCATCCAGTTGGCCAAAGATTCATCCTTCCCATCGACATACTCATAGCAGTTTTTCCCCTTGGTGATCTGAGCTCAAAAAGACAAAAAAAGAAATTAAAGACTGTTCAGAGGGTAAGGTAGTAATCAGAGACTTATTTATCTCTACTGTCATCGGTGCTCTCTGAGCCTGTTGGACTTAGCTGCCAGCCTTAGGTACCAGCTCCATGTCTGAGTCTCTCTGTTCCATATAAACACAGGCCTACCGAGAACATGCTCCACTTAGTGTCACTAGATCCTGCTTTCTCTCTGATCTTTAAATTGGAGATCCCTCTCCATGCAGTGACCACTGGGCACACATAGCTGACAATGGTATCCCTATGTATGTCCTCCAAAGTAAAGGGAAACTTCCCACTAAAGGCACAAAAGGGATGTGGAAAGCCAGAACAGATGAAAGGATAGGGACTTCTCACCCGCCAGGAGTAGCCACTGTTGGCTGCCTCTCTGTCTTCTGTGACCTTGCCTTCATAAGGGCCAAAATACAGCCCCAGAGCGAGATCAGAAGCCTCATTCCATACTCCATTGCCAGCGTCAGGGATGCCCGATGTTCTAATTGCCAGCCCAGGTGGCAGGCTGAGGACTGAGCGGTTGGGATGGCCCTTGTCCACTGCAGTGTCCTTTACAAATGTAGGGGGCCCATGAGCATCACAGTTATCAATGAAGTATTTCTGACACATCTCACAGTCTGCAAGGGAGAGCAGCAACAGTTAGGAAAGTTATAGTGCATGTTCTTGACATAAAAAGCTTCAGAAGGAGCCCAGTACTCACATTCTTTAGCCTCAGTCCTGTACTCTGAGTCAGTGGAGTAAAGGAATGATTTTGGGGTCAAATGATGACATGAAATCATTGTACTAGGACATATCAGTCTTATGTGTGAGGGGACCTGAGGGTCACTTACAGAGAAAGTCATCATCCTGAGGCTCGCTGACCTCTTCGTATGCCTGGCCCTTTCTTTCTCTCAGGTTATACTTTCTCACTTCAATCTCCTCTCTCCTGAGATCTAAATTGGGAAAAAGTAATTGAGTGAAGATGAGAGTCTGGGATCTTCAAAAGAAAATGTTTTCTGATATATCATGCCTATGCTTCTATTGGAAGCATTGCTAATTTTCTTAAATTTTTTCTTTTAAGGGAAACAGTCAAAACTTTATCTCTGCTTCACCCTCTTTTCACAAGTTATCTATTAGTTTTATTTTTTAAAAAAATAAATTAACTGAGCCAGGTGCTCCTTAAATCTTAGCTCCTTGGAAGGGTGAACTTGGAGGACTGCTTGAATACAGGAGAATGAAACTAGGTTGAATAATACAACAAGACCATGTCTTTAAAAAAAATTCAATACACTTAGTAAATTGACTGAACTTTCATGACAAATACACTGAACAATCTACGAACAAAGGATATTATCAGTTAGGAACAGTGAATTATGCCAGTAATCCTAGTACTTGGTGAGGCCAATGTGATTGGCTTCCCTAAGCTCATGAGTTCCAACCAGGCTGCTCAAGAGTGAGACACCATCTCTACTAAAAATGGAAAACTAGCCAGGCATTGTGGCATATGCCTGTAATCCCAGAACTGGGACTTCCCGTGCTGTCCACTACCTTGTGTGGTTAAGAAATGGTGGAGGCCACAGTACCAGTCTGCAATTCCCTGCTGATACACAGGGACTCTGGAGGCTGAGGCAGGAGGATTGCTTGAGCTCAAGAGCTTGAAGTTGCTTTGAGCTATGACATCACAGCACTCTACTCACAGCAACAGAGTAAGATTCTGACTCAAAAAATAACAAAAACAAACACAAAGAATGGAAAAGAAAACCAGAAAGCTATGAGAATGAAAAGAGAACTCACATCAAAACAGATACATTGACAAATGGGAATGTAATAGACAGGCCAGAAATAAGCCCTTGCTTGTGGTCAAATGATCTTTGGCCACGGATGTCAAGAACACACAATGGGGGAAAAGATGGTTTCTTCAAGAAATGAATGCAGAAAACTGGATACCCATATGCAAAAGAATGAAAACAGCCTCTTACTATGCGCCATTTATAAAACTCAACACAAAATAGATTGAAGACTGAAATGTAAGACCTAAAAATATAAATCTCCAAGAAGAAAACATAGGGGAAAAGCTTCAGGACATTGAAAGCAATGATTTCTTGGATGTCATATCAAAAGCATAAACTACAAAAGCAAAAATAGATGAATGGAAGTAAATTGAACTTTAAAACTATGTAGCAAAGGTAACAATCCACAGGGTGAAAAGGCAAGCTATAGAATGGAAGAAAATGTATGCAAACTATGTATCTAATTGATACATAGATAACTATGTATCTATTGGTTACAATACCAGCTACAGTGGTGGTTGCCTGTATTACCATCTATTCAGGAGCCTAATGTAGGAGGATTACAGGAATCTAGGCATTAAAGACCAGCCTGGGAAACATACCAAGACTATTATCTCAAAAACAAAACAAAACAAAACAAAAACCTTAAATAAGACAAAATGTTAATATCCAGTATACATAAAGAAATGCTAAACCTCAATAACAACAAAAACAAATAACAAAAGTGAGTGGTATAGACTGCATTTTCTTTCCCCAAAATTCATATGTGAAGCTCTAATCCTCAATGAAGTGATATTTAAAGATGGAGCATTTGGTAGGTAATTAGGGATAGATGGAGATGAGGGGATTCGTGCTTTTACAAAAAGAAGAGAGATCTTCTTCTTGCTGTGAGTACACAAAAAGTTCATGTATACACAGTATGGAGATGGAGGCTGCCTATAAGTTAGGAGGAGAGCCCTCATCAAGAGCCCAGTCATACTAGCACACTGATCTTCGCGCCTCCAGAATTGCCAGAAAAGGCTGGCTTACAGTTCAATGTAGCTTGGGTTCACATCATCCTCCTGTGTCAGCCAACAGATTAGTTGGACAATTTTTCTTATTTTTTTCTAGAAACAAGCTCTCACAACAGCTTAGTATGGTCTTCAATTCCTGGCCTCAAGACTTATTCCTATCTGAGCCTCCAAAAGTATTGGGATTACAGGTGTAAGCTATTGTACCTGGCCTAAATTTTCAACATATAGAAAAATTTGAGAATAATACTAGAAAAATCTATATATCCATCATAATTCAGTCCAATCTCAACATTCTGCTTCCGGTTTTATTTTTAATTCCAAAATTCAAAATTCAGGGCCAAGAATGATGGCTCATGCCTGTAATCCTAGCTCTCTGAAAGGATAAGGTGAGTGGATTGCTTGAGCTCAGGAGTTTGAGACCAGCCTGAGCAAGAGTGGGACCATGTCTCTACTAAAAATGGAAAAATTAGCTGGGTGTTGTGGCAGGCACCATTAATCCCAGTTATTTGTTAGATTACTTAAGCCCAGGAATTTGGGGTTGCAATGAACTACGATGATACCACAGAACTGGCACCAGGGCAACAAAGTGAGACTCAGTATAAAAAAAAAAAATACCTATTTTTAAAGACAAAAATAAAAATGAAAATGAACAAAACCCCAACGAAGACATAGTGAAGCCATCTGCCAGCCCTTTCTCCTTCTGTTCCGATAACAACTGTTCTGATTTTGGTATTCCTATTCATATTCTAATTTTATACATTTATTACCTATTACATATATTAATTATATATCATATGTATGATTATCTCACACATTTAAAAACTTTATTTGAATAGCATATTGCTATATGCACTGTTTGGCATCTTGCTTGTTGGCTGACAATTTCTGTTTTCCTTTTTTTTTTTTGGCCAGGGCCAGGATTGAACCTTCCACCTCTGTTATATAAGGCAAGCACCCTATCCCTTTGAGACACAGGTGCTGCCCACATATCTATTTTTCAGAGACTATTCATTCATTTGTTAACTCCTAAGATGTAGCCAAGAACTAAATTCAGGCTGGTTTCAGGAGGTTACCTCTAACTCCTCTGCCCCCTCACCTTGTTGCCTAGGTGTCCATTCTTTATCTGAATCCTCAGCCTCATCCATGGGGTATTTGGAGCCCTCTCTTCAGTGACACAGGGAATTTGGTGGAGGGTCTCTGAGACCTGAAAAGAAGCAAAAGCTTTGTCCTGAAAGGAAAAAGCTGGCAGGAGGAACAAAGGACAGTAGCAATGGAAAGCACTACAAAGCCAGTGCTGCTCTGCCTGTTGAGCTGGGAGAGTCTCAACCAAGGTCAAGATGTGACCTTTGCAGGGCCAATATTGGCACTCAGCATTCTATTGACAGCAAACAACAAAATTTCCCTACAAATTTATCTCCATACAGAAGGGAACTGTGGGCAGAGTCTGCCACCTAAGAGAAGGTCAAAATAACAGAGGGACTGAAAATGTGTTTTATGTTTCCCCAGTTGGTCTGTACTTAGCCATTCCTGCTACTATATCAATCAGCACATTATAGTTCATTTTCCCATTCCTATAGCAAGTTTTCTCCCAGTCTCTCATCTCTGCCCATTCTTCCTTGGAGAAGTGTATGGAAATATTTTGAAAACATCTCTGACTTGACAGACTAACAAATTTCATCAGAGCTTTACAGTACCCAACAAAGTTGGCCTTGTCCTCCATCTTGCCTGTAAGCTGTAGCCTGTAGTCTCTGTGAAACAAGGGTAAAGACTTCCTCTATCCACAGATTATGTTTTGTTTAAATGTGCAAAATCTAAGCATTTTCCTAGTTCTCCTACAAAAGAGAGCAGTTGTTGATACTTATGTCCTTTCTTCTCCCACATCCTAGACAAAACCAAGTGTCCACATTCTGACTCCAGACTGGTGTGCAGTCCAGGAACTTTGCAGACTTCCACAGACCAGATCCTTGTTATTTTGTCCCCCTCCCCTCCTTTCCTACAGAAACTGCTTGAAGCCAGATTTTACCCCTATCCCACCCCTCTTCTCAATATGGACTTTCAACCTCTATCACTTATCTACCTCTGGGCTCTCCTCTTAGGACCTGTTGGGGCTCCAGGTTCTCAACTGCCTAGCAGGTCCCACTCCTTCTCTGAATTTGGGAATTGCCTTTCAGTATCCCTGCTCCAAAGGTAACACTCCTGTAGAAGAAGAAGGTACTGAGAGTGGGTGACAGCCCAGATCATTGCCAAGAACCAGGCTCTGTTGTCTCCCTTGGGCAGGGGTGACTATAACAGAAAGATTTGGGGACTATGGATGCCACAGAAGTCTGGGGACATATCAGTGGGATGGAGTGATCTCTATACCAGTCTGACAGATCACCTAATGTGAGCTGTCTTTTGTTTCTTTAGTTCAAAGACTAAAGGAAGCTTAGCTCATCTGAGGAAAGATGGGAAAGGAGTCTGGGGGTTTGTGCCTAATGGTGTTTGAGGGAAGTCTTGAGGTGTGAGGGCCAGAAGAGTCCCAAGGAGGACCTTGAGGCCCCCTGACTGCCAGGACTCAGGTTAAACTGATGAGCAGGATTCTGTGCTAGTGAGAGAAAATAAACATTTCTCTTAGATGAGATTTGGGGTTCTCCTACTGAGGATTGTGGGAAAACCCGGAGTAAAGCAGTCTGTATCTCTCCGGCTGAAGAAATGTGGATTCTCCCAAACTAGAGAGATTTGGGACCCCTTGGGCTTAGGGAATTGGGTTTCATGTTGATTGGGATATGGGTTTTCTCTGGCTGATAGAATTTGGGTTCTTCAGGACAAGATATAAGGATCCTCTAGGCTGAAGAGATTTAGGGTGCTCAGGCTGAGGGGATTTAAAATTGATCCAGGCTAAAGCAATTTTGGAACCCTCTGGATGAAAGAATGTGGTATCTTTGGGGCTGGAGAAGTTTGTTATCCTATGGGCTGAGGGGATTAAGAGCCTCATGAAAGAGTGCTAAATTCTCCAACACTGAGGTTATTTGGAGTATCTAACCTGGAAGGGGTTAAGACTTTTCAGGTCAAGAGTACGTAGCGTCTCTGAGGTTGGCGAAATGTGTTCTCCAGGGTGGGTGAGCTATTAAAAGCTTCTCAGGCTTTTGGATTTAGGGGTACCTTAGGCTGAGAGGAATTATGGTTCTCCTAGGCGAGGGGATCTGGGGATGTAAGCATTAAGGGATTTGGAGTTCTTGGGGGACCCGCGCTCAGGGGATTCTCATCTACTGGCCTTCCGGGTTAGCCGATTAGAGGTCTCTCAAGGTGGCACCATTTGGCGTCTCTTGACGCGGACTGGCTTTGGAACTTCTCAGGCTGCGGGGATCTGGAGTCTCTCAGGCTGGAATTTGAAAGGCTGGGGCTGGGGGTTCGTAAGAGATTCACAACTTACAGCAAAGGCCCACGGTGCTCCTGTCAGTCAGCTCCCATCTCTTCCCTCACTGCCCACGTGCCGCCTCTAGAGTGGTGAGACGCCGTGGAGGGCGAGATACCAGTCGGCGGTGCCCTGCAGATACACACAAGCTCTCAGTCAGCGTTCAGACCAGAGCGGTCTTGCCAATCCACTGTCAGGAGACACTAAAGTGTCGACGCTGAAGCGATGGTTGTCAGGCACCGGCGACTGTGCTGAGCAAAACCCCGCCCTCCCAAGCGGGATTGGCCACTCTGAATCTCGCGACACTGTTCAAACCTCGAGCATAGGCCCATACTCCCCGTTTCTGTTCTTCATTTTCTGCACGCTGGTGCGGGTGAGTGATCCGAGGGCTTCCTTGTGACCTGGTCTAGGTGGGATCCTCTTAGTTCTGGTGGTCCACCACGTGTGGTCCTGCTGACTAAAGCCTTTAATTGTGGTCGTACAGGGGGGTAAGCTCCAGGGGTCATGTGGGGGACAGGGACTAACTGCAGATTGGTTCCGACATTTGCGTTCACCTGTTCTTCCTCTGCTAAGCTGCTGTGTTTCCTACTGCCTTTCAGAATTGAGTCCAAGCATGATAAGAAGATGAAGATGCTTAGGGATGAAATTGACCTGTGGAGGAATAATGAGGTCCATGAGATGGAGGAGAGGAAGACGGGCCAGATCAATGTACTGATGCCACGGCATGAGCAGGCCTTCACCGCCATCAAAAAACTACTATTACAACGACATCACACTCAACACCTCCCTCAAGGTGCTGCATGTGGGACAGGGTAGGGAGACACCTGCTGCCTGTCTAAATGTGAGGTCGCAGAGCCCAGGGGTTCCAGGCTCCGGGTTTCACCCTGTCAGACCCAGCCCCTCACCCTCCTTGGTTATTGGATAGGGAATTTTTTTTAATTGAATCATAACTGTGTAAATGCACTTTGGGAGTACAATGTGCAGATTTTATATACAATTTGGAATGCTTACAGAAACTGGTCATCATAGTTGTCACCTCACTTAATTGTTGTGTTAAGACATTTGTCCTCTATCCTTAATAGATTTGACATAAATCCTTGCAAACGCGCACCATGGGTGAGGTCCCACCAATTGCCCTCCCTCTATCCGGGCTTTCCCCTCTTCACCTCTTATCCTCCTTTTCCCTCCTTCATTCTACGCTATAGTTGTGTTTTATCATTTGTATGAAAGTCTGCGTGATTATATATTGGTTTCATAATAGTAATGAGTACATTGGATACTTTCTCTTCCATTTTTGAGATCCTTTACTAAGAACAATATGTTCTAGCTCCAATCCATGTAAACATAAAAGGTAAAGTCTCTGTCTTTTTTATGGCTGCATAATATCCCAAAGTATACTTATATCACAATTTGTTAATCCAGGCACTTGGGCATCTTCCATTTTGACAATTATGAATTTGGCTGCAATAAATATTCTGGTGCAAATATTATTGTAGTATAATGATTGTTGGTCATTTGGATATTTACCTAGTAAAGGAATTACAGGATAGAAAGGCAGGTCTACTTTAAATTCCCTAAGTGTGAACACACTTTTGTAAGAATAGTCTAGGGTGACCTCTAATGACCTTCACTGACACTTGTGAATAATGTGACCTGTCTACACATATAATTGAAAAAAATCAGGATATTTCCCCAAGGGTAATGCTGAGGATGAAATAAAGTGCATTCTGATGGGAGAAAGCTCTGGCAGAATGGCAGTAGGTGCCATGATTTGTCCACAGGGCAGCTGGAGTGGCATTATTATCACTGAGATGCTGCAGCAATAGTGTTTCCTTGCAGCATGAAGATGGCCTTGGTCTGAAGTGAGTATAGTTTCTCTGTGCACAGAAAGTGCATTCCCAGAAAATTCAGAGTATGTTGAACGTGTGCAGAATATTCTATTTGTATGCAGAAGAGGTGTAGGTCCTCCACATTTTGAGGCTGGCAGGATGTGTCTGTGGGCAGAAGTGCATCCAGGTCTAAGCTACCAGGTGACAGCCCCCTGGGTACCATCTACTGAGCCACACCTGTGCCTCTACTTGTGCCCACAGGAGCAAGTGGAGGACAAAAGGAAGAAGGAGGAGCACCTGGAGCAGGAGTCATCAGTGGTGTTCATGCAGAACAAGCTCCTGCCAGACCCTCTGCAGAAGGCTCAGGATGAGATGAGTGAGATGCAGAAACACTTCATAAACTAGGAGACAGACAAGCCAGAACTGGTTGTGATTCTTGTTGCCTTCACCTCCCTCATTGTCATGTGCACCCTGTGCTCAGGACAGTTGAAACCTGGGTGCACTTGAGTCCCCATGAAGGGCTGGGCCCTTAGGGCAGGATGGAAGTCTGAAATCTCTGTCTTGTTGTACTCCTGGGGAAAAGATTCAGTGGGAGTTTTGTAGACAAGCACTGACCTTCCCCTTTGTCCCCCTGACCTGCCTCGTTGTGAGGTTTGGCTGCTGTGTCTTTGAGCCAAGACTTCCAAGCAATTATTTTTGGCCTTACTGTCTCTCAGGAGCCTGGGTTACATGGATGCCTGTGAATCCTGAGTACTTTCTGTGCCCACTCCCTATGTTCTCACCAGTGCACAAAAGCACATCAAAAAGTCACCAAAAAAGGGCTGGATGACCTGCAGTGAGAGCACCTGGTTCTGGGGCAGAGCTTCTTCAGAGTGAGCAGGTGGGACTCTGCTGGGCAGTGGCTCTCTCTACATCCCTGGTCCCTGTGATGAGACAGTGTGTGTGAGAGAGAGAGAAAGAGAGGTATGGGAATTGAGAAGCTGGAGGTCCTATTGCCTGCTCCTTTTCCATGTTATGTTTGTAAGGCAGAAGTGTGTGGTGCATTATATATCAAGCTATCTGGTGAGGAGCAGGTCACACATACTTCTGTTTCCTCTGAAAGTTCTCTCTCAAAACACATGGAGGAGGCCTAACCCTTGCAGCAGCTATCTTTTCACATACATGTGTGTTTCTAACTTTTAACCCGTTACACTCTCATGATAAAGACGTCATGGGAGCCCCAAGTGTGCAAGTAAAAGTGAGCATCTCCCTGTTGCTCAGCCCTTGTTCTCACAGGTGGTGACAGTTTCCTGAGACTCCTTCCAGACATATTCCTGAGTGGATGTGACTTTGTGCTCCTCAGAACTGAGATGACACTCTAAGTACAGCTTACTGTTTAATGTCTTGGTGTATCAGGTTCACATATAAAAGTGTCCTCGTTTTTTTCTAGCTCTTTTTTTGTAGCTCCATATGACTAATGATTGATTATGCTTGTTCTTGCTGAACACTTTTGTTTCCGGCTCTTTACTGTTTTAAATGATGCTTGAATTACCCATTTACATTAATCCTTGTGCAACTGTGTGGGATCCATGTTTTTGGAAGTTCATTCCCATGGGCCCCGATGCATGTGTCCAGCAAGTTCTAGGTAGGCCAGCTTGGGCTTATGCTCCCAAGAGTGAATTTTTTTTTTTTTTTTAGTATAATTTTTATTTTTTTAATTTTCTTTTTTTAACAACTTTATTTTATTTACTTAATAATTATTAAATAATAGCTGTGTACATTAATGCAGTCATGGGGTGCAAAGTGCTGGTTTTATATACAACTTGAAATATTTTCATCAACCGTTGTTAACATAGCCTTCTCAGGTATTATGTTAAGACATTTATAGTCTACATTTAATAAGTTTTACATGTACCCTTGTAAGAGTCACCATAGGTGTGTTCCCACCAATTACCATCCCTCCACCCATCCTCCCTGGCCCCGTCCCTTCCCTTTCTTCTTACTCTGCAGTATCACCCTTATTCTGCACTGTGTGTCCTTGGATGGGTACAGAGATCTTTTGGTTACCCATTGTAGTGCAGAATTGGGCTGCTATTGGCACATGCACATCTCAGTTACCTACATTGACTGTTTCTTCTCTTCAGTTTTGCTTGACTATCTCTCAGGCCTTCACAGTTCTCTCCATGATCACTAGCACCTAATTACCTCTGACCCTCTGCTCATGCAAGTTCCCAAGCCTGGCCTATCTGAGCATGTCCAGGTCTCATCACCCAGGTACAGTGTTAAGAGAGTCAGGGTGGAAATGTTGCTATCAGTATCTCCATGGGTCTGAGCTCAGCTGCTTGTGGACAGACCCAGATGTAGCCTGGGGGATTGTCATGTCTCTGAGCTCTCAGTCTATGGAATCATTTCTGTCCTGGGATGGAGACAAGACTGGGTATACCCCAGGATGCACTGATATAGATAATACGGAGAATTGCCATGAGGATTGTGGGGCTTGGTGAGCCTGACCTAGCAGCCTTTGTAGTGCTAAGTGATGTGAGGTGTGAGCAGAGCCCACAACATGCCCTCTTGTGTTCCACCACTGTTTGGTGCCCTGCTAGGGTGGTCCTGGCATAGGCAATGACAGCTGATAGTTTAGGTGAGGCCTCAGCTTCACAGTTCAGGTGTGGAAAGAGCACAGGGTCAGCTAATAATTAAGATCCTTGACACTCTGACAGAAATGCCCTGGTGGCCTCTTCCCTGATGTCAGGCCTCTGGGCTTGGGCCTGGTCCCCTTGCTTCCTGGACCTGATTGGGCAAAGTCAGAGGAGAAACAGGTGACAATGGACTGGGGGTCTTTGGCTGACACTGGATTCCAGCCAGCTGGTGTGGCCAGTAGTTGTCAGGCCTGTGGCAACCCAGATGGCTCATGCCCAGGTCCAGCAGCTGCCCTGTGCTGGAAACAGTTTGGAAGCCCCCACGACCACATCCAGTTCTGCAAGGCTGCCTTTTCCCAAACATACAGCCTTCCAGGGCCACAGGCACCTGTCCATCTCTGCTACTTATGCCAGACATTCCCTGTGGAGAAGTAGATGTTTGGGCCATAGGCTTGAGACT